>OVAP01004059.1:0-15302 GCA_900406295.1 Aurinia saxatilis | reverse complement strand
TATATGATCTCATGAAGGATTGTAAGGTAGGGAAAATCATCAAATCCAATAATTTCTTCTGGCATAAAAATATTGTATATCTCCTATAATGGTGGAACAAGGACACGAGGTATAAGACTAGAACGCACAGTGCGAAACATGGAGTCATCAAGATCAAAAAAGAAATTGATGCACTTTGTCTTATTCAGAATCTTGTTCTTGCAATGTGCCGAGATCACACTCACATTTTCTGTATTTACAAAGTCGAACTATCCCAGATGCGAGTCAAATTTTGTCAGAAACCTTGGAGTCTATAAACGGTTTCTTAAATTGATAAACATTCAGGTTGCGCCTTATATACAGGGATAGAATATACATAACATTGTAAACCTAAGTCTATTACATACAAGGCCCAATACCCACCCCCCCCTCTCAAGGTACCAATCTTGGACAAAAAATACTCAAAACCAATACGTCCTAAGGCCTTTGTGAGAATATCAGCAAGTTGAGTAGTAGTAGACACATGTTGCATTGTAATGATTCCACGAAAAATTGCTTGACGAATGAAATGAACATCCACTTCAATGTGTTTAGTGCGAGCCTTTTTTACAGGATTGACATCGAGCTTAACATCAGACAAACTATCAGAATGGAGAACCGTAGGCTTAGTGCAATCAATATCGAAAGCAAAAAGGAGTTCACGTACGGAGATGACTTCACTAGTGACATCGGCCATGCACGATACTCAGCTTCACAAACAACGAGAAACAATGTCCTGTTTGTTCGTCTTCCAAGAAAGAGGAGACCCACCAAGGAACGTAATATAACCAGTGAGAGAGCGGCGAGTAATTGAACAAGTTGCATAATCAGAATCACACCAAGCAGTAAACGTGAGTTCCGTATTAGCACGAAGAAGAATACCTTGGCCAGGGCTGTTTTTGAGATAGCGAACAATGCGTAGTGCAGCGTCCCAATGATCCATTTCCGGAGCATGCATAAATTGAGAGACAGGGTGAATAGCATAAAACAACTCTGGACGCATGTTGCCGAGATAGATAAGACGACCCACTAAACGACGATAGGGGGTAGGGTCAGGAAGCAAGTCACCGGAAGCTAGAGCGAGCTTATGATTGTACTCGAACAAAAAAGAGGAAGGTTTGGCACCGAGTAAACCTGTCTCAGCGATGATATCCAAGGCATATTTTCGTTGATGAGTACATACCAGAGGGACTGTGAGCTATTTCAATACCCAAGAAATATCGCAAAATACCAAGGTCTTTCATGCAAAAACAAGAGCTTAAGTAGTGCTTGAATTCATTTAGAGTTATCGGAGAGTTGCCAGCCATGATCAAATCGTCCATATAGACCAAAACCTGTAACCGAACTCCGTTGCGTTCATAGATAAACAAGGAGGTGTCCTTGCCATTCTGTTCAAACCCATACTCATCGAGCGGAGAAACAAGTTTAGCAAACCAGCAGCGAGGAGCTTGCTTAAGGCCGTACATGGATTTATGAAGCCGACATACCTTGTTGTTATCATAAGTGCGAAAACCAGGAGGGAATTGCATATAAACTTCTTCGTCTAAGTCTCCATGAAGAAAGGCGTTATGAACGTCCATTTGAGAGACTTCCCAATCCATGGAAACTGCCTTTTGGAGAAAAGCACAAACCGTAATCATATCTGCAACAGGAGAAAAAGTCTCATTGTAATCAATTCCTTCTGTTTGACCATTACCAAGAACAACAAGTCGAGCTTTGGGTCGTTCAAGCGTGCCATCAACATTAAATTTAAGGAGAAACACCCACTTGCATCCTATAGCTTTCTTTCGAGGAGGCAAATCAATAACCTTAAACGTACCTTGATCTTCCAAGGCATCGATCTCGTCACTTACATCCAATCTCCAATTTTCATCCAAAATTGCATCTTTGTAGTATTTTTGTTCCACGACAGAGGTAATGGCCAAAAGATATGTTTGGTATGACTCTGAGAATCGAGCACTAGAGACGTAATTGGCGATAGGGTACGGTGTTGTGGTCGGATAGGGATTATGAAGAAGTATGGTGACATAATCAACAAGTTTAGTGGGTGGATTTCGTTTTGTGTGGCCTCGACCGAGAACTTCTGGGGAAGGAGCATGTGACTCTTGTTCTGGTGAGGAAGATAACGACATAGAGCTTAACGACCTTGCGGAGACAGGAGATTCATCGACCTTGTTTTGATTTCGAGACGATGAGATATCGAGATCAACCCGAGGAGATGGCGAAGACAGAAGAGATGCGTCGGGCTGAGGTGAAGGAGAATCGATAACAGCAGGAGCTGATGTGGGAGAGAAAGGTTCAAGACCGAGTGAGACGGCCGAGAGAGAGGAGGAAGACATAGACGTCGGTGAATGGCCCAGTAAAGAGGATTCAGAAGGCCCAACTCCAGACAATCTAACTTCAGAAGGCCCAGTTTTAGAAGGCCCAAATTCTGTTTCATCATAGAAAAGAGGAGAAGCAGAGGAAGACTCGTCCTCTGTCTGAGTAAATGGCGTTGAAGAATGAAATGCAAAAGGATAGTCATCTTCACAGAATATAACATCACGAGAGACAGAGACAACGCGATTCTCAAGATTATACACACGCCAACCCTTCTTCCTGAATGGATAACCACGAAAAATGGATTTATGACTTCTCGGTCAAAACTTATCTCCACCGTGCTTTTGATTGTGAACATAACAGAGACAACCAAAATTACGGAGATGCGTCAATGGAGGGGGTCGGTTGTATAACAGTTCATAAGGAGTTCTGCCCTTCAAAATTGTTGTGGGAGTCCGATTAATAAGATATCCAACAGCGAGGAGACAATAGCTCCAAAACCCAGTAGATAATGTAGCTTGAAACTGTAGTGACCGAGCTACATTGAGAAGATGACGATGTTTTCTTTCGACGCAACCATTTTGTTGAGGAGTACCAACACAAGACGTCTCGTGAAGGATACCCTTCTGAGCAAAAAATGGTGTTAATACTAAGAACTCAGATCCGTTATCACTACATATAAATTTAACTTGAGTGGAGAATTGACGGTCTACCAAAGCAATAAAATGTTGAAGATGTTTATATGCATTCTGCTTTGTAAGCAGCAAATAAATCCAAACCGCACGAGAGTAGTCATCGAGAATAGTGAGAAAATAATGAGAACCACAAACTGAAGTAGTCCGATAAGGACCCCTTAGGTCATAATGTACCAATTCAAAAACCTTAGTTGTTTTACTGTTGCTTAAACGGAAAGGATCTCTTGCGTGTTTTGCACGGATACAAACATCACAAGTCTTAAAATCAAAACCACTACTACTAAAATCACTAAAATTCATCATCTCCAGCGCTTTAGAAGATGGATGTCCAAGCCTAAGATAACACTGCTCCAACGAAACCGATGAAGATGATTGCAAAGCCGTCGTAAACTTCATCCCTCTAAAAAAATACAGCCACTCATTTGCTCACCCGCTCCAATCAGCATTCGTGTGATGCGGTCCTGAACCACACAAAGCCTATAAGATATCTGGAATATACATCCATGATCCTAGTAAGTTGTGAAACAGAAATAAGGTGACAATGTAAGCCATCAACAAAGAAGACATTTTGAAGACTAAGTGAAGATCCCATATTCACTTTCCCTTGTTTTGTCGAGGCTGTGAATCTTCCATCAGGAAGTTTAATTAACATAAGTGCCATATCATGCATGTCACATAAATAATCAAGGCTGCCTGTCATGTGGTTGGAGGCGCCAGTATCAATAATCCAAGATTCGAGAAAGAGAGTACCTTTTAGATGATCACCAGGACTTGATTTTCGTTCATTGAGCAAAGCAACAAGCGTTTTCCATTGATGACTATTAAGACCACTAAAACCAGAGGGTCGGGGATGGAGGCATACACAGTAGCAAAGGTGTGATGAGCTCTAGCAGATTCAGCAGGTTTGTTCCTTGAGGGTGTGGGAATGAGACCACTGTCGTTTGTATTACGAGAGGACTTACTGCGAGAACGGTTGGAGCGTTAATTGTACCAGGGAGGATAACAAATATTAAGGAAGCAATTTTCAGCGAGATGACCTTGACGACCACATATGGTACAACTAACTGGACCACCACAATTGTCTGGAACAGAACTTGTATTAGGTGAATGGAATGGTTTCAGTTGTTGAGTTTGGACAGCGAAACTCACTCTTTCAAGTTTCTCTGTTTGCAGTTGAGCCAAGGCTTTAGACTCTTCATCTTGAATAAGATAGTTGTAGGTCTCATCAAGGGGAGGCAAAGGAGTGTGTGAGAGAATTGATGATTTTATAGTGACATAGATTGATTCATCAGCTCCCATAAGAAACTGATGAAGCTTATCTTCTTCCCTTTCTTTGGCAATATCTTCAAGTGTTTTGCTTTGTTGGTAATCCGCCAAACTGGTCCAAATCTTTGTCAATTTGCCGTAATAAGTCTGGAGTGGAGAACCTTATTGTCTACAATTCGCAAGTTCCACTTTCAATCTTTGCACCCACTGCCCATTCTTCACTGTGAACCGCTTTTGCAGTTGAGTCCAAAGGACATGGGCGTATTCAGTGTGAGCCAGCGATGTATTGGACCATGTTTTATCGATGGTCAAGAGCATCCAAGAGAGTACCATCGCATTGTTGGCAGACTAATCATCATAGTCTTCAGATTCTGCATCAGGTTCAAGTATCGTTCCATCCGCAAATTGCGTGCTTTTAGAGCGTCTCTCAAGTTTGCTGACCACTCATCATAGTTGTGACCTCTCAACAAAGGCTTGGAGATGAGTGTTCCAGGGTTATCTCCCGCGGTGAGATCATATGGAGAGATCCTTCTTCGCAAATCTTCAGCTCGAGGTTTGCTGGAAGAATCGGAGATGCCGGAGCTGTTCTTTGAAGGACTTTGAGCATCATCGACCATCTCGAGTGAGTTTTGTCACAAAACAGAGAAATCGAGAAGATGAAAAACAAAGAAAGACAAAGACGAGGAAGAGAAGAAGAAGAAAGAAGAGAATGAAAAATCTCAAGATCGTAGCTTGGAACCAATGTGTAGTAGCCCCATGAAACTTAACATGGTATCAGAGCCCAACACACTTGTCCCCATTAGTCCGGCCCGGAAAGTGGCCCGATCACCCCCACTAATTAATGACCCAAGAGAGGTCCAACTACGGCCCAAGAAAGGCCCAATTTACGTTGAAATTGCTAGAAGAACATTGTCTCGAGGGATGTGATGGATTCCGTCGAGATTAATGGCTGTACGGACCATTATCTCAAGGGGGCGTGTGAAGATATATCTTGCATCTAAAAGATGGGATGGGACATGATTAATATATAAGAGGATTGGGTCTCTCCACTAATTGTCAATTGGCTTTTAGTTGGAAACCCATGAAACTTAACAACTTTTCATATGTTTCAGTTGCGAGACCTTGTTGTTTGCAGAACTCAATGCAACCTTAATCTTTTGAAATTGTGGTTTGTTGGTAACTGAAAAACATCTTCTTAAAATGATCCCACAAATCTTGTACAACATCTAGATGAGAGATATTAGATTGAAGCACATGATCGATGGTCGTATTAATCCACGAGACAAGTACCGCCTGGATTGTCCACCAATCTTCCAATTCAGCTTATCCCTCAACTGGTCGTGGTATTGATCATTCAAGAAATCCATTTTTTTTCCGAGAACTGACCACAAGCCTATTCATCATAGTTGCACCCTTTGAGGAGAGAATGTGAGATCACAGCGCATGGGTTTTCTGTTATTGTCAAGTCATAAGGCGATATAGTTCTACTCACCTCCATTGTCGCTTAAGTCGGGTTCAAAGTTGAGTTCGCCGGTTCGTGTTGCCGGTAAGGTTCATTAGGCCAAATGGTCGTATTTTCGTCTCAGAAAAGCTTGTTGTGAAGGCATGCTCGTTCAAACAAGGTTCCAAATTTAGTATATTATAATTTAGAGGGTGCATGCACGATCACCTCTAGGCTTTGTTTGAGACATTTACTAATTGAGATATTGGCTAATTTTATAATTTTTATTCTTGTGTACATTACAGATCCTAAGGAACCAACAATGATATCGGACCGAAAAAAAAACAAAAACCCAACAATGATGAATTTATTCTTCTCTCATCTTTTACAAATTTGAGGCTCTCTCTAGATGGGTTCTTATTACGTCCGTTTGTTTGCATCGGTTTAAGTTGAGTGTGTTGGATAATTACAGCTTTACCCACATTTCCGTGGTTGAAGACGAAACAAACATCAAATAAAAGAGCACTTCATTGCTAGAATATAGAGAAGGAAAGAAACAAGTGAAGAAGATAACTTTTGGTAACCTTTGTTTTTCTATTTTTCTTCGTACGTTTGTAACAGCATTTTTTTTTTCTTTAGCTACCTTAAAGCTGACTAGGAGAAATGCATATTATTATCAAGCCAAGAGCCAAAAGTTCTTATGGGTCTTGGTGTTTAGAACATAGCCTCCATTTTGACCTTTCTTCTGAACACCAACACAAGTGCATTTGCTGTTTTCGATTAGATATTCCGCTGTGTCTACTCCTTTTGATCCTCTAAGAGACCCTCCAGGCCGCCTCGATCTGTCAAATGCGAACCATCCTCACATCATTGCATGTTTTATGCATTTATGATTAGAGAGAGAGAGAGAGAGAGAGAGAGAGAGAGAGAGAGAGAGANAGAGAGAGAGAGAGAGAGAGAGAGAGAGAGAGAGAGAGAGAGAGAGAGAAAACATACCCTAGAAGGGAAGATGAGATTGTCCTGCGTTGGCCTATGATGATAACATCAATGCCTAGCTTGTCTCCGTGACGAAGAATAGATGTAGCTTTGACACTTTCCATGGAGATGCACTCGGTGTGTACACGTACCTTTGGTTGAGCGATTTCGCATATCCGCTTCATTTGTTCAAGGAAATTCCCATCTCCTTGACCAATCTCAGAAGCTAAAGAAGAAGCAGTGGCGGTTGCGGTTGTGGGAGCAGTAGCCGTTGTGGGAGCGGCTGAGTTAGCATTAGCATTAGCAGCGGGCGAGGAAGTGGATCCACTGCTGATAGAGGAAGAGGAGATGGAGCTTGGTAATCTCAGGAAACTCGAGAAGGCGTTTTTCCATGAGCCACCACCATTGTTTTCAACATGGACAAGAATGAGCTCGTCTTGTTCAAGGACGGCGTGTGAAAGAGCGTACTGAAGAGCGGCTGCAGATTCCCGGGTGGGATCAGCGATTACCATGATCTTACGAGATTGTGGGGTCGAAGACGATCCTCTACGACTATCTTCCATGCCCTTCGCCTCTTCTCCCTTCTTCTTTACTTTCCTATAACATCACCATCATTGTTAACGCTGTTTCCTTTTGTCAAACGGGATTTCTTTTCTTTTTTTATCAGATAAATTAGGGGTATCAAAAACTCACGATTTGTTGTTACGGTTGGTGTTCATGTTTATCTCTGTCTGAATAACAGCCCAGGATTAAAGACACTTAATTGTGTGTGTTTTCTTTTTCTTAGGGAGGCTACGTTAAAGGTGGGAGAGGAAGATAAATTGTGGTGGTGGTTAGTGTTTTGCTATTTTTTAGGATTACTTCACTTTTGTTTCTGGTTAATCTTAGGACTTGCTTCTTCTTTTTTTATGGGTTGTTTGTTTCTGTTAAAATTTCTTCTAGCCTCTTATAAATTCGGACATTTCATAAGAAGATTTGTTTTCTAACAAAAACATTCTTGCATTTCATAAAGATAGATGTTTTAAAGTTTCTATGTATTTGTTATTGTAAATTACAAATTTCAAGAAATATCAATTGAACCTTTAATTTAAAAATAATCAATTACTACTCCCTCCGTTTCATAATAAGTATCTGAACAAGGAAGGCAGTAACCAATTTGCCATGTTCATTTTCTTTGCTATTTGTATATAAATTTACTTATATTATCTCTCCAAACCATATTTTCAAACAAAAAATTAAACACAAAACAAATGTATATAAATATATACTCATTTATATTTATGGAAATTATGGTTTAGAGTTAAACTCTTTTTAGGATTAGGGTAAAATTTTATAGTTTAGGGTTTAAGGGTTTAGAGTTAAAACTTATTTTGGGGTTAGGGTTTATAAAGTAGGGTTTTTAGGGTTTAGGGTTATATTTTTGCTTTGAGGTTTAGGGTTAGGGTTAATGTTTATGTTTTATGGCTATAGGGTTTAGTAATCTAAGGTATAGGGTTACGATTAAGGTTAGTTATAGGCTTTAGGGCTTAGTATTTTAGGGTATATGGTTAGGTTTTGTGGTTAATACACTTTTTACCATTAACCCTAAATCCCAAACACTAAAATACTAAACCATGTAAATTAATTAACATTCAAACATAAACCTTAACCCTAGACCCTAAAATCTAACATTTTAAGCCCTAAAGGCTCATAAGTCCTAAAGGCTAATAAACCCTATCCCTAAACCCCAATCTTAAAGCCTAAAACAAAAATATAACCCTAAACCCTAAAACCCCCCAAACCCTACTATTTTAACCCTGACCCTAAAAAAGTTTTAACCCTAAACCCTTAAACCCCAAACTATAAAATCTTACCATAATCCTAAAAAATGTTCAACTCTAAACCATAATTTCCCTGAATATAAATGAGTATATTTATATACATTTGTTTTGTGTTTAATTTTTGTTTGAAAATATGGCTTGGAGAGATAACAGGTAAATTTATATACAAATAGTGGATAAAATGAACGTGGCAAATTGGTTACTGCCTTCCTTGTTCAGACGCGTGGTCGTGTGTTCGAATCCCACCAATTAAAAAATTAAATTTTTAAAAGACCTGTTAAATCCATTTTCTGAGTTTTGCATTAATATTAAGAAACATTAAATATCTGTTTTTATTCAACTAATTTTGCTATTTTTTATTATTTAATATTTATTTTTATTAGTTCTACCAATGAAGCGCGAGTCATCAGCTCGCTTGGGAATTTGTAATTCACTAACTTTGTGGAAAAATATATATTTTTTTTGTTTTGAATTATCAAGAGGTTCTGGGCCTAGACCCGTACATCCCCTCAGGCCCAGGATCAGAGCATGTTATATGGTCCCGTCCCAAGAGCCATTCGAATCGGCAACCTCTAGGTTTTGTCTGAGATTTTTGCCAGTTGAGCTATTGGCTCTTAATTAAAAAAATGTATTTAATTGAAAGATATAACATCAATCTTTGTGAAACAAAAATAAAACTTAGAAAATCAATATTTCTGAAACGGGAAGGATTATAATTTAGTATTTCTAAACTAGCATACATATATATCACTTCAAGGTTTTTTAAAAAAGTTATTAACTAAAAAGCATATATTCCCCTATGATTTTTTTTAACGACTTTCTTATGGTCTTTTTTTTTATTATAAACTTTTATATTTTACTAAAAATAAACTCAAATTTAACCATATTTTCTCCTCCATGATTATGAATAACTCACGGGAATTTCTTTCATAATGAATAACTCTACGCATTTAAATTTTATTGTCTCTTATTAAGTTTCAAATAATCTCGATTTTAAACCATATATTTATAAATAAAAAATCAAGTGTGTATCAGTGGATATGCACAGATGATAATTCTAGTTTTATTATATAAGATATGTCACTTTTCCTTGGAAAAAATTTGGTAAAACTGACTCATTTCATAGGCTAATTTGCAATCAAAATTTTTAAAAAACAATATTGGAGAAAAAGATCGTTTTCGATATATGAAATTTTCAAAATTGCAATTTTTTGCTTCAAAGTGATTTGGTTTAATTTTTATCGGTTTACATGTTGGTTTTGCAAAAAATTTCCCTTTTAAATCGATTTAATTGTACTAAATTAGTCGGGTTTTAGTGAAAACCCCCCTCAATAAAGATGGTTCGGATAAAAAACCTCCAACTATATATCCAGTGGAAAACCCCCCAAGATAATATCCGTTATTGCATAAAGCCCTCCGTGTACAATGTCGTTACATCAAAACTCACCGTTTTGATTTTATTAGCAACGACATTGAGTACTGTAAAAAACAACATTATTTTTGTGCAAAACAACACGATGTTCTCTTAATCCAAGTTAAATCTCAGTTCTTTTTAAAACCACAGTTTCATTTATCAAACCCTAATTTCAGAAACTGAGATCAATCAAAAAAATCTCACAAGATCCTAATAATTCTATATATATCATAGCATGGGGCATAGTACAAGTGGAGAACCAAGTCTACTCGGAGTGGTTCATGGAATTATTGCGAGAAGACTAAAACTTTTAGATTGGAAATGCACTTGCTCTTTCTTCAGATCAACGAAAAAGATCGGCATAAGCCATAAAAAATGTGCTCCCTTATGCAAAGCATTGGATGTGTGCTAAACACATTTTCGTAAATTTTTTTAAAAACACATGGCCAGTTGGAACCTTTGCATAAGTCATTTTGGAAGTGTGCCAAAGCATATAATAAGCAATTATGACAGAAATCTGGAGAAGATGAAAGACATAAAATTTGCTTCTTACGAGGAAGTGAAAAGAAGTGTCCGATCAAACTGGGTAGGTGAAATATGGTTTTGCTTCCTCCTTCTATGGTTTTTTTTTTTTCTCTCGCCTGTGTCTTATTTTCTTTCTGTTTTGGTTTGTCTTATTGTAGAGTACTTTTTAGTGGATATTATAAAGTCTGCAGCTGTTGAGAACAATATTAGTCATCCCACGCTATCTTAAAAGAGGCTCGATGCAAACATGTAATTGCATTGCTGGAGGATATTAGGAGGCATGTTATGTCTAGCAACGTATTAAAGATGAGAAAGATTCAGAATGCAAAAGGCTTAACCACCCCTAAGACGTTAGCTATTATAGAGAAGCGGAAAAAGAGTATGAAGTGGTGTCAACCATTTCCAAATGGAAAAGGCTTGTATGAGGTTGATCGTGGAAGAAACAAATATGTGGTATGTGTTCGAAAAAAGGTTTCTTACACTTGTAGGGCGTATTGTCACGGGCTGATTCCTTCATCGAACCAAACCGTGCGGCCTTAGCAACTTTCCCTTTGAAGAATCGCTAAGTCAGCCTCTCTGAAAAGTGACTTTGGAAGCTAGAGAAAGAAAAGTACGTTTTGAGAGAGAGAAAGTGGAGAGAAATCTTTCTTATTATTTAGATTTGCTCGGATGATTACAAATGAGGGATCCCATCCCTTAGCTTTATATAGGAGGAAGGATCATCTAGATCGTTCCTCATTTATTACACTACTCCAATTTCCTATGTGGTCTTCTACAATTCCCTAAGAAAGACTTGACTACATTTATTAGATTCTCCCCCCCTCTACAATCTTCTAGAAGGTCCGGAAGTTTATTCCTACAACAGAAAGCTTGAAAATGACTAAGTGTCGAGAAGAAAACCCCTTGTTCCGACCTTCCTTCCATCCCTCGGATTTGGGTCGTGACAGTATGATGTAATACCGTGTTGACATAGTATGTCGGTGATGTGGGCTGAATATAAAGAGATAAGACTTTCAGAAAACTGTAGTTTCATATTGGTATTCAATTGAAAAGTGGAAGCTTTATTACAGTTCACTTCATTGTGAATAGGGGTGTCAAAATGGGTAATTACACATAGATAATTCGAACCGGTCCAAATTTTTAGTGGGTTAGGGTTCTATTTTGTTACTCATATAAGTAAATGGATTTTGGTGGGTTATCCTAATGGTTAGTGGGTTTTCGTGGATAAACCCATTAGGGTATCGGGTTATCCATGGGTTTTTGTGGATAAACCCATTAAGGTATCAGGTTATCCATTGGTTTTCAGATTCGACCTCTTCCTAAACATTTCCATGCTTTACTATGCACATGATCTTGGTTATTTGGTTTCTCATCTGATGAACATGGTAGATTTATTATATATATAGATATATTTTTCTTTTTATACGAATTATTAGTATTATACTCCATTAGCGATATATATTTCTTTTATATATGGTGAAACGGAAAATGATGTCAAGGAATCGGATGTAACTAAAGATGATAACTTTTTCTAAATAAAAAAATGGTTCCATTTTATGTGTTTTTATGATTTTATAGTTTCAAGAGATTTTATTTTATTTAAGCACTTAAACATCTTTTTTACTTTGTTATTTAAATTCTATTGGATTTATGGATTTGTAATTATACAAAACTAAAAGTTTAATATATTAAATTTATATGGGTAATCTATATGTCCTATTTGACCAATGGGTATATCATGTATGGGTAAGGGTACATAAAATTTAACCCATAAAATAAATAGGTAGATAAAACCTACCCACTAAACTCTCGAACCCAAATGGGTTTGGGTCGGGTTGGGTTGGGTTACCGATTTGACACAGAACGGAATGAAATTGTGGGAAACACATAGCCCATGTTTTTGTTATGCATCCTCCAAACAGGATTATGCTGATACGACAAAAAAAAAAATGATTGTATCTGTGATCCAAGGAAAGATATTACTCCGATGAAGTTTTCGTGCTTAGTATTCTTTATATTAGAGTTTTCTTTGTAGTTTCTTGCAAATGATCATGTGCAATTTGTATTTTTTATTTACAGACATGTAGTAATTGCAGACAAATTGGACACAAGAAACGAAGATGCCAGCTAGAACCGGTGCCTAAGCCAGCAAAAGCACCTCCTGTATTTCCTTCTTTTCATGCAAAGACTATAGTAGTAAATGATGATTTCTGAAAAAAAATTTGTTTCTGAAAATTTAATACAAATTAGTTTTTTTTGTGTGTAGACATGTAGCAATTGTCGACAACCCGGGCACAACAAACTCAAATGTAAACTCGATCTGGTGCCTAAGCCACCCTATCTGCCTCCATGATGACCTCCAAAGAGACAATATGCATAAAGTTATAGAGAAAAGAATGAAGCTATAAAAAAGCTTTTGTCGCTAATTTGCATTCATATTATGATTTTTAATGAGTAGGATGTAAGCTATTCATTTGGGATTTGTGTGAAATGTGTCTTTATACTACGGTTTATGGATTTCTGATGTAAGACTCGTGGAGGGATGGGATCAAGACACTAGATTTCACACTCTCTCGTTCTGATAAGTGGATGAAAGTAGTAAGCAAGTCTCGCTTGCACGATACTTGAATCAATATGGAAACAAAAAAGTTTACTATAACGCTTTCCCTTCTTGGCTCGTTGAATGGAATGGCTGGTGGATCGATGAGCACCATAGAGATAATTGAAGGGTCTATGATACCGCACACACTCAGTTCCAAGTGAATCACACGAAGAAACAGAGTAAAGCTCAAGACAAGGCCATGTCGTTGCTTGGAAGAAAATACGATTTTTATTGATATAAAATGGGTCAACGTTTACAAGGCCGCACGGGAACCTTATATAAGGGTTCTTCAGCTAAATCTAACTATTAGATCGACACAAAAACAAAATACTCAAAAAACAAGACATTTAAAAGAAAAGTACACTACGTGCAACAAACTCCACGTAAGGAAAGTTTCACTAAAACAAAGGAAAATGAAAACCACAGTTTAAGACTCAAATAGAAATTGAAAGATGGTCTAGGAATGTATCTAAGAACCATAGTGGCATGCCATTGTACCTGCATAATTTGTATAAATTGAAAATACATGGTTTTGGCTCGAGTGATGCGGTTTTGGCGGCTGGAACAGATGGTGTTGTAGTTGGCCCAAAATGCTTGTATTTCTGGATGAATCCTTCCCTTTTAAATCCCTTGAAGTCAAGGCTGGTGATATCTTCAAGTGCTTCTTGGTGAATGTATTCAAGTTCCTCTTCTTGATCAGTTTGCTCGCTATCAGACAAATGGCTTGCAATGGTGATATCTTGGATCCCGGGAACATTCTTGACTTGAATCTTTGTGTTCTTACCTCCATTTCCTGCCAATTAAACACTCAGACCTTGGTTTTCTCGTGGTTGAGTTTCCTTGAGACTCAAGCGTACAGAATCCTACATAATGTCCAAATAGGGTGGGTTAAGGTGTCTTGCGTGTTGTGCTCAATTGGCTTGTTCCATATGGGATCTTTCAGGTCCATTAAATTGAGGAGGGTCTCTAATGCTGTGTTGAACCCTTTTCTGAGCCTCCTTGCCTTAGAACGAGTAATGGGACCATCTTTAACAACCGGTATGCCTTTGTGGTCGTTGCTAGGTTAGATGTCCGCATCATTCCCTCCTTCTTCAAAAGGTTTTGTCCTCAAAACTGGATCATCTGGATCAAAACAAGATAGATCAGCAACATTAATGCTATGTAAAATGTTAAGCTCACCTGGAAGCTCCAAACGGTAAGTGTAGTCGTTGATCTTCTCAAGTACTTTGAAAGGACCATCTCCTCACGGGGCTATATTTGAACTCTTCCTTTGTGGAAACCTCTTACGTATCATGTGCAGTCACACCCACTATCCTGGTTCAAAGATTAGTTTCATGCGTCCCTTATCAGCTCGCCTTTTGTAATCCTCGGTTTTCTTGGGGATGTTGTCTTGGACCTTCTGTGTGTTTTCATCACGAACTCTCCTTTCCTGAGACCATCTAGATTAACTTGCTCAAATTGGGTAATTTGTGACCGATCCAGAGGCAGTAGTGGGTTAAAACAATACACAATTTCAAACGGTGACATTTTAGTGGCCGAATGAGTGGTGAGGTTGTATGCAAACTCAATAAAGGGTAAACAATCTAACCATGTTTTTAGATTACGACCAAGAATATCCCTAAGCAAGGTAGATAAATTACGATTTACCACTTCGGATTTCCATCCATTTGAGGATGAAAAGTTGTGGAGAGTAAGAGCTTTGTTTCAAACTTTTTTTGTAGCGTCCTCAAAAAGTGGCTTCATAACTTCGTATCGCGGTCAGATACAATCGTCCTTGGCACTCCATGTAAGTGTACCACTTCCTGAAAGAATTTATATCAACGGTTTGTGTAGCATCATTGGTCTTGTCACAAGGAATGAAGTGAGCCATCTTTGAGAATCGATCAACAACAAAGACGGAATGGATAAAGGTCAATAGAGACCATGAGGATGTAACATGGACTTGGGTTTGTGACATGTAACAGATTGCGCATAATGGCTTTCCACATCTTTCTTAAGGTGCGGCCAATAGAAGTGTTCAACTACTACCAAAAGTGTCGACTCTACTCCAAAATGACCCATAAGACCACCTCCATGTGCTTCCTTAAGCACTAGGTCACACATTTAACATTGGGAAATTCACAAGCACTTATCTCGGAAAATATACCCATCTTGAAGGTAGAAGGAACCGAAAGCTCTGTGGGGGTCGGATTCCACCCCGTCAAGGTTCGCACTTAAAAGCAATCTT
>OVAP01004058.1:0-10433 GCA_900406295.1 Aurinia saxatilis | reverse complement strand
TTTTTTTTTTTTTCTTTTTTTTTTTTTTTTTTTTTTTTCATAATTTCATGAGAAAAGATTGTTCCAGACCTAGTTTTTTTGTGATGTATATCCTAATTATTTTTTAGAAAAACCTCAAACAAATGAAAACTGAATCGAACAAAAAAAATCGAATATCCAGTCTTAGTTGAAACATTTAATTTGTACATTTTTTATTTGAAAGAACTCAACTAGCTTTGGTTGTGATTGCAATTTATTTTATATTTAAAAACATTTTACGAAATTAACTTGATCCATGATAAAATGAATCTCCAATCATCATTATTCTTATTTAACACATAGCATATTTGTTTATCATCATTATTACTTTATTAGTATCCTGAATTTCAGCAAGCAGGATAAGGAATATGACAAGAGGCTAAGGTAGAGCGAGCTCGCGGGGAGCTAACATATTTATAAAATGCTGGATTTTTAATGAAATCGCAAAAACATAATTGTTGCGCTCCCAACATTCCGTAACATTCCTCTGATGGTTTAATTCCATCAAGTATGGCTGGTACGCACCTTGTGATCTCAATGTCGATGCAAGGTGGTTTCACAGATTTTTCAACTACAATTGATTTAATTGAAGCCAAACAAAACATGAGGAATACTAAAAATGTTATAAAAACAAGTGTTGTAAACTTCATCATGTCTTGAGACCCTTGAGAAATTGTCTTCAAGTTTAGTGATTTTTCCCCTTTTATGTTTAATGAAAGCTTAAGATTTTGAATAGTATGTTCCGATTTTGCTTTAAATGGATACCCTTTCAATGGGAAATTTTGAAAAATACCATTTTTAAAGAAAGCGTTTTCAAAACTCCCACTTTCCAATTCTTTATAAAAGTACCACTTTATTTTTACTAGGTCTGATCATTTTACCCCTTTTAATTAATTCTCCAATCCCTTCTGCCACATTAAAATTCACAACTATTTCACGCAAACAAGGTGATTTTGAGATATGGCGACGCGAAGAAGTCGATTTTGAGATACGGCAACGATGACGATTGTTGATATGGTGATTTGAGGATTGAGGATACGACGATTTCACAATGACGAGACATGGAATTACAATTTGTGGACAGCGATTTGGAGAGTTATGATAGCTATGGTAGCTACTTTAGCTACGGATTGTGATGGTGAAGATGTCGACGGCGATTGTGAGGGCAAAGAATTCAAAATGGGTGAAGGAATCAAAATCAATGGTGAGAGATTTACTTGGATATAAGGAGAAATTGATATGTTACTGTGTTTTGCATCTCACTGTTCTATAAGATTTAGAAGTGTCTTCTAAATATTTATAAGAGTCCTTCTAAATATTTATAACATTGTAACATATGTGAAGAGATTGATATTTTTTATGTGATTTATCTCTCAATATAAGAATGCAACATTTTTGGCTTGTCAATCTTCAAATTACACCCACAAGTGGTTTGTATCTCTATGTTTTATAAACTTTATAAGGCAATGTATAAAATTCTCTAAATATTTTATAAGACTGCAACATCTTTGGCGCTTGTCAGATAAATGTGTTTTAGCTTTATAACATAGAGTCCAATGTGTTTTAGAGTGTGTAAAGTCAAAAATCCTTTTGTGCATGATTGTAATATTTGGGTAGTCTTTAACTTGATAATCCATAGTAGATCATTGTTTGCAAGATGACAAAAAATTTGATACGAGAAGGTATTGATATGTTACCGTGTTTTGCATCTCTGTGTTTTATAAGCTTTATAAGAATCTTCTAAATATTTATAAGAACCCTTCTAAATAGTTATAAGATTGTAACATATGAGAAGATATTGATATGTTACTGTGATTTGTCTCTCAATATAAGAATGCAACATCTTGGGCTTGTCAATCTTCAAATTACACCCACATGTTTTTAATATCTCTACGTTTTATAAGTTTTATAAGGCAATGTATAAAATATTCTAAATATTTATAAGACTGCAACATCATTGTTTGCAAGATGACAACAAATTTGATACGAGAGACATTGATATGTCATGTGTTTTGCACCTCTCTATTTTATAAGCTTTATAAGAGTCTTTCTAAATATTTATATGAGTCCTTCTAAATATTTATAAGTCTGCAACACTGTGAAGACTTTCATGTTACCGTAATTTGTGTCTCAATATAAAAATGCAAAATCTTTGGCTTGCCAATCTTCAATTTACACCCACAAATGTTTTGTATCTCTATGTTTTATAAGCTTTATAAGGCAATGTATAAAGTCTTCTCTAAATATTTATAAGACTACAACATCACTGCAACACATAACCGAGGGGGTAGTCTTAAGTTCCCAAAAATATTTTCACTGCAATTACCAATATGTACATGCAAATAACCATATAAAATCTTATAGTTAGTACTTGTAAAGGCTTATAAATATTTTGTGGTACAAATAAAATCATTTCAGGTCCTTATTAAACTATTGATTCACGGATTATAAATCCTTATAAAACCAAAATTACAATAGACAATCATAAACCACAATCAAAGTCCTTATGAAACTATAAACTTGAATTTTCATACTTACAAAGGGTTATAAATCTATAAGCTCAAAATTTTACACAAAAGGTTACATTTTTTTGTACAAAACTCCTACAAGTGAAAGATAATTAATAAAGATTATAAGTTTACAAAAAAATTTAAAACATTTTATAAAATCTACAAGTTAACAACATACGTAGAAAGACAATTATCATAACTTATAGGTTTATAAATTTTATAAAGCAGTTTATGTAATCAACAACAACGCATCCAGAACGCCTCCTCTTAATCCAGAAAATATGAGAATCCCTAGAACATACAAATATCTTCCTCTTCAACTAAATCTCAAGAAATAGACAGACTAAGAGAGTTATGAACCCTAAAATTCAATGGGGGGGGGGGATTGAGGATTCAATTTGGGGAAAGTAAAAAGAAATAGACAATCTCGATACATACCTCTGACAATTACGAAATCGAATTTGACGGAGCACGATGGAGAAAACGAAGAAGAAGAGGAGAACCGCAAAAGAATCGCAAATCGCAGAGAGAAGGAGGAAGGAGGAAATCGCAGAGAATATGTTTTGGAAGGGAGGTCATTTTTATCCTTTCGGAATTAGATTAGTGGTATAACTAAAACTTGGCAGCATGTGATGGTAGTTTTGAAAATTGTTATCACCAAAATGGTAGTTTTACAATTCTCCCTATTTCAATTCATTTTCTAATCACCAAAATTGATTAGAAAATAATACTTTATCATGAGAAAATATTAAAATAGAAAGGTAATACAATTGATATTAATATTTGATATATATGAAAAGTCTATCTTATTTATATATGTTATTTATAATTAAAGATAAACATTACTGATTTTTTTGCTTATGTGTCAATTGTCACCATCAAAATATTTTTTCTTCAATTTTTTTTATTTAAGATTTTTCAGTAATATATTTAAAAAAAATAAAAAGGAAAGTCAATATCGGTCCTAACAATTTTACCTAAAATATGTAAAAAAACTCTTCAAATAATATATGTCGGAAATATAAATCTCTCTTCTTATTATTTCACAAGTAACTTAAGTGATTTTTGCTGATATATCAAACTCTCTGCCAAAGTTAGTGTAAATTATATATGACATGGCATTCCTCTATATATGACAGCATGATTTTCAAATATGACGTGAACGAAAATCATCATAATCACCTAAAAATTAGGGTTCATCGTGAATCTATGTGATTTTATGGAGATTGACTAATCTCATCTATTTCTCGATCGATCCATCATTTAAAACATTTCCATCAAAGAACCAAAGTTCTTTATCTCGTAAAATCGTGATTTCTTAAACTTGGTTCTCTGGAAATTTTGTGGAGATTGACTAATCTCATCTATTTCTCTAGCGATATATCATTTAAAACATTTTCATTAAAGAACAAAGTTCCCTATCTCAGAAAATCGATCAGTTTTAAATGGTTCCCATTTCTTAAACCTGATTTTCTGGAGATTTGTGGAGGTTAACTAATCACATCTACTTATCGAGGGATCCATCATTTAAAACATTTTCATCAAAGAACAAAAGATCTGACCAGTTGTGTCTTTTCAAATTTTTAAAATGGTTTTGAAATCTTAAACTTGATTTTCTGGAGATTTTGTGGAGATGGACTAATCTCATTTATTTCTCGAGCGATCCATCGTTTAAAACATTTTCATCAAAAAACAAAAGTTTTTTTATCTCGGAAAATCGATCAGTTGTGTCTTTTCAGTTTCTTAAAATGGTTCTGATTTGTTAAACTTGATTTTCTTGGTTAGATCCCTCTTTCTTCTCTTCGTTTTGCGATCTTCTATGAAAACTCTTCTCTTTCTTTTTCTTTTTTTAGAAAGAGAAGAGTTAAAAAAACTCTTCTCTTTCTTATTCTAGCCTTTTTTCTCATAAACCCAGCCTCAACGGGTCGATTTCATATTCAACTGCTTAATGACTCTCAAGCTTTTGGATCGCTTCACTTGAATCTCAAAGATTAACCTTAATTATTTTCAACAATGGTAACCCATATAACCGCATCTTTGGAGTCGAGTTTGATGTCTTTGCTAATCAAGAATTCGACGAGAGGATCATCATCAATGTTATTCTCTTAACGCATTTAATTCTTACAAAGTTGGGCATTGGTCTGATGGTGATAATGGGAATGAGTGTGTTAAGCCGGTGAAGCTTAATGATGAAAGAAAAACTATCAAGTTTGGATTGATTATAGAAATTGTTTAGTTACTGTTGTTCAGCTTGCTAGTATTATGAATCTCTCTGAGCTTATGGGGAATGAGTTCTTTGATTAAATTTTACTTGGCAATTCTTTGTACCATAATTTCTTTGATTATTTTATTTATCAAGTTTCACGTTTTTGTTAAGTTTCGCATTTATGCATATAATTGTTTTTTATTTTGTTTGATGTTAAAGTATAAAAATTAAAATACCAACATAAACGAAATAATATTAATATTCCCGAAAATGATGTGATTAAATATCATCACATTCAATTAAATTATAAATTAAGAAAACAGATCCTTAAAACAAACCATTTTACTAATCATATGTATTCAATTTTGTTATTTTGCTTGATACTAAAGTAGAAAAATTAAATTACCAACATAAATGAAAAAATATTCAAATTTTCAAAAATGATGTGATTAAACATTGTCACATTCAGTTAAATTATGAATTAGGAATTAAAAATTGTTGATGTAAATCATTTATTGATTTATTGTCACATTATATTATACTTATTGATATTGTTCATATAAGGTAATCTTGATATTCCATTATATATTACCATTAAGAAATGTATGATTTATCATTAAATCGAACTATATAAATATTTAAGACGTCGCAGTATAAATCTAAAACAAAACATAAATTTTTCCTTATCTTTTTTATTTATTGTCAAATCTGAGTGTCCGGAGAATATGTTTCATGTTTCGTTTAGTAATGAATTGTTGCCATGTACCTTATGGGGAGATTACGTCGTGTGTCATCGATCATAATCACATAAAAAATAAGGTTCATCGTCAGTTTAGGTGATTTTCTGGAGATTGACTAATCTCATATATTATAACCAAAAAAACTTAATCATATTATCACCGACATGTTATTTGATCGATTTGGGTCCATATTGTTTCTCTTCCCCAATTTTTTTTTTTGTCCAATTGTTTTAGATTTGAGGATGAAGCGTTAGTGATTTCAGGAAAAGCTTCTTGCCCACCATGTTTTAAATTTTCTTTCTTTTGTTCCACATACATTGTTTTGTATATTAGATAAATAAAAGTGGATATTTGAACATTTTGGCTGCTTTTTTAAAAAAAATTCTTTACATGTAAATTGGATCAATAAAAGTGGAAAAACTTTGTTCATGTTATTCTCGATAAACTGTATTGCCTGACGATTTGTTGTCTCTCCTTTACACAGATCTGTTCCAATTCAAGATGACCCTTTCTCAGGGTCACGTGGGTTCTAGTGGGTAGGCCGCCTTCTAAAGCTCACTTCTCCTCTGATTCCCTCTAGCCTCGTTAGAATTGAATTTCTGATTTTCTGTAGGAATTAGTACGGTTAGGAGGTTTCCCCACTTTTCCCTTTCTTACATTCCTTTACTTCCCTATTCGCTAGTTAGGTGCTATTTGGTTTGATTTGCGGAATCTAGAAACCTTAGGTGGATGCGTAAGTTTGTTTACGGTGTTTCCCTTAAGGTCCTCGGGTTATAGGAATAGTCAATCTTGCTCCGTGAGGACTGAAGCAATGAAGAATCTAGAAAGATCATTCCATTCCCCTGTCTCATTCATCAAGTTCTTGAGTTTCAGAGACAGGTTGAACTTCTTCCAAACGAGATTCCTGAACCAACAGGGGCCTCTCTTACTCTTCTTTCACGGGGAATCTAACACTTATCTTTACTTACCTTTCTAAATAGTCATACTAAAATTCAGAAACATCTACCGGCTAGTCTCTTTTTACAGAGTCGTGGACGGACGAAAGAAGGCAGGTTACAGAACGGTGCAGTGAAGGCCCGCGAAGTAGACAACAAGCAACTGCTTTTCAGCCCCCTCTCTATTATATTAGTAAAAGGAAGGGGTCTCTATCAGGATCTTACGAATCTAAAGATCTCAAAATTGAAGAACGGGCTCTTTTGCTCGCCCCTATCTCTTAGGGAATATGGCCACCGGATAGAGCTTTGTCCGAAGCAAAACCAAACTGATGTAGAAAACTCACCGGCGGCGAAGGAGGTTCTCCCAAACCCGGATCCGCATGTCGGGTCGGAACAAAGGCCTTTCGGACCTTGGATGCTACCTAATAATCTAATTTTTCAATTATTCAACCATTTCATTTTACCAAGTTCAATGTTAGCCAGATTAGTCAATATTTATATGTTTCCGTGTCTTCCAAGAAACAGGGCTATCAAGCACTACTAAGAACATAAGGTTTCAATTCTAGTTAGATAAGCTTATCCTCTTGAAACAGAGGACTTGTTGATAAGGATAGTTTCTGGTTTTGTTCCATTAGAAACGTGGATGGTTTTGCTCCAAGAAGACCCATCTCGGCGNTTCTTATTGGTGCTGTTGGGAAATCTGCACAGATAGGATCGCATACTTGGTCACCCGATGCTATGGAGGGTCCCACTCTAGTATCCGCTTCGATTCATGCAGCTACTATGGTAACAGCTGGCGTTTTCATGATAGCAAGGTGCTCCCCTTGCACATTTCCATTATGTACTTTCTATGGGAGCCGTTTTTGCTTTATTTGCAGGATTTTACTATTGGGTGGGTAAAATCTTTTGTCGGACATACCCTGAAACTTTAGGTCAAATCCTTATTTGGATCACTTTTTTCAGGGTGAATTTGACCTTCTTTCCTATGCATTTCTTAGGGCTTTCAGTTATGCCCCATTGACTAGGGTTCTGGCCCAGTGGATGCCATGGTTGCTGTTTTTTACCCAAATTGCTCTAGGGCGTTTGAAAGTGGGGTGAAGTCATTAGAGCGGTATTCAAACACAAGCAGAGAAAGGAAGAATGGACAGAGATGTAAATGAGCCCATACTTGGTGTCTTCGGTGCCTTCTCGGATTCTTTGTGGGAAATCACGTCGTCCCTAGTAGATGGTCATTGCGCAACTCAAACAGGGTTTGGCCATAGTTTGGTTAGCTTGGTCTTTTAGAGGCAAAGTCTCTATGGTTTCACCTAATGGGAAGGTGCTGCTTTGATACAGTGGCTTATTCTCTGTTGAAAGCTTTAGGGAGATAGCCCAACCTCGGAGGAGAGGCGTGATTGTGGCTTTTCTTCCACTCACCTTTGTTGTTGTTCCTACTGCCCTTCTAGTCTTTGGTTTGCCTTGCTTTTCAAGTCGATGGCTAGAGTTTGTTCTCATTATGCGTGGTATGTGGTGCTTTTTTCTTGTATCCATTCTTCCTCACCTCCTCGGTTCTTATCATCAGGTGGCTCAAATACTAGGATCCACGGCGGATGTTGCATGGCTACTCGGTTTCTTCTAGGTTAGTCTTTAGGTGGGGCACTCGTTCAGGTGGCAAGACGTTGGCACGTTGCTTCAGTTGTAAGTTAACTATGGTTATTAAGTTGTGTAAGGTTGAACCTTGTAGTTGATGTACCTAGTTTAGTTGTTTAGGTTTTTTTTTATTTGTTTCTTTACTTGTAAATTTTGTCTTGCTTTTAAATTGATTTTTTTTAAAACAGTAAGTGCTTACTTTGCCTTACACAGTACCAACACATCAAATTAATTCGAGGTAAGGACAGAGCCACCAGGTGCACTAGGTTCCACCAAAGCCTACTCCACACATGCACATCACACACCTTACATATGTACCGAGTACCACATGTCGCACAAACCCCAATCACATTTGACATCTATCATTGAGAAATATCGACTAAGTTCTAAAATCTACTCATACAATAAACTACGATCCAATCCATAATCAACAGCAAAAAAAATAAAAAATGATATACTCCTCCATATCTAACATATTTAGATATAAAGCATGGAACAAGAAATCATCACATTATCACATCGTTCACAGAACAACAATAAGGTTTCCAAACACAATCCATGTACGATACTTAATTCCTCTAACTTGTAGATCTAGCTTTGAAGAACAAGGTCAAAGTTATATCAACCTCTCACCTTAGTGATAACACTTATGTTTTACCACTTTACACTATGTATTATATAAATTTGTTTTGTAATAAAACTATATGATTTCAGTATGAAACTGATTATTTCACTATTTATGGATAAAATATGCTAAAAAGGAGAAAGAAAGGAGTATTTATCACCATCATTCATACAAGAAAGTTTTCCTACGAACCTCATTGGATATCCTATATATTCTGGATGGCGCTGAAACTTGGAAACAAGATTACATGTATTAACTTCCATATAAGTTAAATCAAATCATTTGAAGTTATGCTAAAAAATTATGCCCTATTTACTGAAGAGATGGCATCTACACAACCAAGTCAAGCATATGGAGATAAGGGATATAAATTGATCATTTTGCATCTGTGTATTGATTAATTTAGCTTCAAAAGATCAAAAAAATTACGATCAACACAAATCGATCAATTTATGGGTAAATTAATAATTTTGTTATGCAGGTAAATAAGAAGATTTCAGAATAATTCAAGTTTAACTAAATCCTTTCAGAATTCCTACTAGCATTAAAATTAGATTTTTTGCTAAGCTTTTATTTATTTATTTTTATTTTTTACTATTTTCAATTTTTTTTTGTGTTTCAGGAAATTCATAGGAAAATTAAAAATTGAATAATTTGATGTTTTAGGAGACTCTAGAAGACTTGATATGGATTACTCACATTAATCTTGCCATGGGATGAATTTGTCAGCACATGTGCATCATCAAAGGAATTCTCAAATTTATATTTCACCAAGTCCCTTTTGTTTTCAACCACAAACCTTTGATTATTTTAATGTAAGGATTTTTCCGAGCAAAAATAATAATAATAATGTAAGGAATTTCTTTATGAAGAATTAATGCTAAAGAGAATCAGGTAATGAATGTAAGGATTTTATCTCTAAAATTTGCTAGAGAGAATCAGGTAATAAATTTGTAAGTAACTATATGTTTTTTACGTAGCAGAAGCTAGATAGATGCAAGGTTATTTGTTCAGTATCAGAATCCGAATAAACAAGTCTTCTTAAACTCGTTAAGCTCTTGCAAGATCAACCAAAAACAAGGAATAGAGAATACTCTTCTCTTCAAAAGCAAAAACTCTTAATTATATAAATCAATTAACTGAACAATACAATAAACCTCAAGAGACTATTTATATAAAAAAAACATAATACCATAAAATCGTTGAAACCCTTAAATAATAAAAATAAATTACATAAATATTAAATAAATAATATAGATATTTGGTATTTATCCAAATATCTTGTTGCATCAGTCTCTCCGATGACGAAAAGATTCGTCCTCGAATTTGAACGGTGACTCGTTGTCTTGAGTCTCCAGTGTTCTTGTAAAACCTCTTTTTCGACTTTTTCAGAGATAATATTCTTCAAATAAAAGAATATGAATTTGTCGAGTTTCACATAATCTAACCAACATGAATGTACTCTTTAGAATCTTATAATCCACGTGGACATTATTATGATGAATAAAAACTTGAGAAATTTGAACATAGCAAAACAAAAGCCATATTTAGGTAAATAGGCATTCACTGTTACGAGCACTTTGCATTTTCATAAAAATACGCTCACACCCCTACAATGTGTACAAAAATCTACCCATTGTTAGAAGTCAGCAAAATACGGCTCAACAACAAACGCATTAACAAATTTTTATTATAAATGTGGACTCCACTGTCACTATACGAGCACAGTAACTTACTCTTTTCAGCACTATATATATGAACGTTTTCGTT
>OVAP01004057.1:0-14931 GCA_900406295.1 Aurinia saxatilis | reverse complement strand
ATTTACAAGTAAAACAATCAGGGATAAGGGCCACTGACAAAATCTTATCCATTTATCTTTGTTATCTTAAATTTGAACCAGAAAGACAAGAGGAGACCGATCCAAACATCTTCATAAAAATATCTGCATAAATATTTATCTTCATTAGTAGGACTGAAAGATCTTGTGCATGTATTTCTCGGAAGCAATTTTGTACATAAATTTTGACAGGATTAAGTTGCCATCNATTTCGACAGGATTAACTTGCCATGAGATCGAAGAAGATTGTTCCAAGTGGATGCAGGGCTATGATTGGTCAAGTTGCAGGAGGTGGAAGAACTGAGAAGCCGATGTTAAAGGCTGGTAATGCTTACTTACAATAAGTACAGTGTGAAGAGGAACTCCTGGCCTAAGGTTGGTAGTGTGGCTATATGAATCCAGTTGAGATCCCTCAGGGAGGAAGTAACCATCAACATATTGGTCACACCAGTACTGTTCGTCCTGATGAGGAGGGAAGCTCTACGAGATCTGAACAATTCAAAAGATCCAATATTCCAGATTAGTAAAGTACTCTGTAAGATATAATTTCCTGAGAGTGGCATTCTCAAATAAGGAAAGAACTTCACTCAACTTGAGCAGCCAGTGAGATTTGATTCCTTGACATTTAGGACATTCTCAAAAGAGAAGGGAAGCTCCATGCACTAGGATCCAATAGTTCGAGATTTATGGCATGTTTAAATAAGGTGGGAGTTCAATGAGACTTGAACATCCTCTCAGAGATAATTTTTTGAGACTAATGGCATTCCTAAACGAGAGACGGAGCTTCACTAAACTTGAGCATTCACTGAGATATAATTCCTTGAGATTTTTTAATTTCCCAATTGAGGAGAGAACCTCCACTAGTCTTGAGCAATTACTCAGATCCAACATTTTGAGACTTATGACATTCCCCAACGAGGATGGGAGCTTCACGAGATTTGAGCAATTACTCAGATTCAACATTTCAAGACTTGTGGCATTTCCAAATGAGGAGGGGAGCTCCACAAGACTTGAGCAATTATGTAAATCCAACATTTCAAGATTTTTAGCATTCCCAAACGAGGAGGGGAGCTCCACGAGACTTGAGCAATCACTTAAATCCAATATTTTGAGATTTACGGCATTCCCAAACGAGGCAGGGAGCTCAATGAGACTTGAACATCCTCTTAGATATAATTTCTTGAGATTAATGGCATTCCCAAATGAGAGAGGTAGCTTCACTAAGCTTGAACATCCATTGAGATATACTTCCTTGAGATTTATGAGATTCCCAAACGAGGAGGGGAGCTCCACGAGGCTTGAGCAATTACTCATATTCAATATTTCCAGATTTATGGTATTCCCAGACGAGGCAGGGAGCTCAATGAGACTTGAACATCCTCTAAGATATAATTTCTTGAGATTAATGGCATTCCCAAATGAGAGAGGGAGCCTCGCTAAACTTGAGCATCCATTGAGATATACTTCCTTGAGATTTATGAAATTCCCAAACGAGGAGGGGAGCTCCACGAGACTTGAGCAATTACTCAGATGCAATATTTCGAGATTTATGGCATTTCCAGACGAGGCAGGGAGCTCAATGAGTCTTGAACATCCTCTAAGATATAATTTCTTAAGATTAATGGCATTCCCAAACGAGAGAGGGAGCCTCACTAAACTTGAGCATTCAATGAGATATAGTTCCTTGAGATTTATGAAATTTCCAAACGAGGAGGGGAGCTCCACAAGACTTGAGCAATCACTGAGATCCAATATTTCAAGATTGATGGCATTTCCAATAGATCCAGGGAGTTCCACTAACCTTGAGCATCCATGAAAATACAGTTTCCTGATATTTATTGCATTCCCAAATGAGTCAGGGAGCTCCACAAGACTTGAGCAAAAACTAACATCCAATATTTCAAGATTGGTGGCATTTCCAATGGATATTGGCAGTACTTTTATGCCAGTTCCCTCGAGATATAGTTCCTCAATATTTGGCGAGACCTCTGGAAAACTATTGATTTCTCTGCAGCCTGTGAGGTCTACAACTTGGAGATGCTGTAATTGACATGTGGCTGGAAAACTTTGCAATTTTGAACAACCTTGAAGATCTATAAGCTCGATATTTTGAGCTTTACAAATACCTTCAATTTCAGTCAGCTGTTGGGAATGGCAAAGCCTGACAGTCTTCAGATTATCTAGGTTCTGGCAGAAAAAATAAAATATAAATTTGGAGAAAAAAGGAAGAGGTATAATAGAGAGGATTGGAGTTGGCTTACCTTAGTTTCTCCCCAAAGTTTCTGAAGTTCACTATAAGGCATATTGATTTCAACAAGATGGCATGGGTCAAAGTCTTGTGGCAAGGATTGCAAAGGATAGTTCTCCCAGTGGAGAAGTCTTAGCTCATAAGGCAGAGACTTAAGCCCTTTTGGAAGACCGAGTTGATAAGGCTTTTTATTACAGGAGCAATATATCTTCNATAATAGAGAGGATTGGAGTTGGCTTACCTTAGTTTCTCCCCAAAGTTTCTGAAGTTCACTATAAGGCATATTGATTTCAACAAGATGGCATGGGTCAAAGTCTTGTGGCAAGGATTGCAAAGGATAGTTCTCCCAGTGGAGAAGTCTTAGCTCATAAGGCAGAGATTTAAGCCCTTTTGGAAGACCGAGTTGATAAGGCTTTTTATTACAGGAGCAATATATCTTTAAATATCTAAGGTTACACATATCCTCAAAAGCACCAGGCTTCACATCAAAGACTAAGCTCGACATGTCCATAAATATGCCCTCGATGTCTTCAGTGTTCTGAAAAAGAAAAACAGAAGCAGAATTATAAGAAGTTGGCTCATGTACAAACGTATGTCCACTAAATAAAAATATTAAGAATATGGCCAGACCAGTGCATGTTTATAGGTTGTTTTGGGATCTTCATTTTCTCCGAGTTCATCATCTTCAAGCAAAAATTTGATGGCCCAAGGNTAGAACGAGTTAAAAACGCAATATATCAATTATATCTCGGCCAAAGTCTTGGATTAAATTATGCATGTTCACTCTGTTTTCTGAAATACTCACCAAACACTTTTCCACAAGAACATCAATCCCAACATGTGGAAAGAACCCACACCCCTCAAGCAATTTCATCACATAGTCAACATTTGTTCTATTGAAGAAACAAGCAATGTCCAGAAATATGTTCTTCTCGATGTCATTAAGTGTTTCATAGCTTCTCTTGAATAAATCATGAATCTTATATGGAGTTCCTAGCTTGTTTTTGAGAGATGTTATCTCCATTCCTGAAAATTTCTTTCCCCGGAGCTCTTCGCCATAAAAGATGAGGGCTAATGGATTACCATTCGCGTACTCAATCACTTCCATTGATAGTAGCTTCAAGAGATTTTGTTCTCTTATATCTTTAACAAATGCATACTGCAAGAATAGTTGCAGAGCCTCGTTCTCATTTAAGCTATGAACCTCATAGATGTGATTGATCTGACAAAGGCGGAACACTTGTTTATCTCGAGAGGTTATGATGATTAAGCTTCCCGGGCCAAACCAATGAAACCCTTCCAAAAAAGACTCGGCATCTAAAGGACTGTGCACATCATCAAGAACAACAAGAGTTCTCTTCTTTTTTAAATTGTAGCCGGGGAGGCTAGGTCTTGTAATGCTACTGCATACACGAGGCAACTCCTTCAAGACTTTCCCAAAATGTTCCTCCAACAAACGGTGACGTCCCTTTTCATTGAAAACTTTGTCAAAGTGTTTGATGAAACAAGAAGCTTCATACCCTCCAGAGATCTGGTCAAAAACTGCTTTAGCAAGTGTCGTCTTGCCTATGCCAGGCATACCCCAAATTCCTATGCGACGGATACCCCATGGTTGCTTACAAAGCAACTGTTGTATCTCCAACAGCCTCGAACTGATTCCAATTTGTTTGGTGGGAAAGAGTTTTTCATACACATCTTTGACAATCTCTTCCACAAGTTCACATTCACTGCATCCCTCCCTGTTTGCATATAAAATTATAAAATGAAATGTCGGAGAAAGCATTAATGAAAACTGAAGTGCAAAAATGTTGTCTACTAACCTAGTTCAATGTAACATAATGATTAGTTTCATATCAAACCTCTAGTTTTTAGAATTTTCTGTGTGGTGTTAAATTTTATAGGTGGAAAGCATTTTCAAGTAGAGATTTATACAGTTACTTTAAAAATGCAAGCGACATATTACTTTATACAGTTACCTAGAGTGGTGGCCTGGTAATTCTCTCAGTTCTTGGAGCGGGCTACTCCATTTACTTATGCGATCAGCTGACTCGTGCTCCTGCACCACTACATCTGATGGACTAATACCATAGAACACTGGAACCACAAGCTGTCCGGTTTTCCTCTGGCACTGAAGAACCTCCACCAGCTTGTCCATCCATGAGGCAGAGGACAAGTAGNAACCTCCACCAGCTTGTCCATGCATGAGGCAGAGGACAAGTAATTCTTGGAAAAAATCACCACAAAAGCATGAACTCCCTCGATCACATCAAGAGCCCCATTATAATTTATAGATGCATAAATGCCTTTTCGGCGGAAATCAATGGAGAGGTGGCTGGCAAAGGAGTTCTGTAATGTATCTGCGCAGTAGATGTAGACGGCGTGTAGTAATCCATTAGATGTTCGGTCGGAAGCTTGTTCACTTGTATATAAATCTTCCTAAAGCAGAAGCCAAACAAGTAAGTGTTAAATGGTTAGTTATCAAAGGAATTCAAAATATGCAGAGATCAAGGCAATAGTAGTGAAGGAAAAATGCATTGGATCCTACATCCTTTCGATCTTGGTCTCTGATGATACTCTCTTGCCTCTGTTTCACGAGTTCTGAATTAAAATTTCCAATAAACTCGTCCACCCTCGCATTCATTTCACATTCGACTAATTTTGTACCTCCATCCACGCTAGTCTTTAACCTTGGTAATTCATTTTCCTGAAAATGGGAGCCCTTGCTTCTTGGTCCCAAAGAGTATTTAGCTTCACCGGGAGGTGAAAAATCCACCTTGTAAATATGGTCGATCCCATGTGTCTTTAAAAGTTTTTGATCTTGTGTTATGATGATAATCCGACTTGCAGGACCAAACCATCGTGTTTCTTTCGCCAAGGCATCTAATTGTCCTAACTCATCCACCTCATCAAGAACAATAAACACTTTCTTGTCTTTCAACACTCCTTGTGCAACTCCCAGATGAGAAACCACATCTTCGGTATCCTTTTGTTTTAATAGCTGAGACAAAAATTGCCTCTGTAGCTGTTGTTTTGCACTATACTCATCGTCCCAAGGTATTGGGTAGCTTGTTTTGATATCCTCCATGAAGACACTATATTGGAATTGATCATGGTGTTTGCGAAATAGTGATTTGGCGATGGTGGTCTTACCTACCCCTGGGGGACCGACAATTCCTATCATCCTCACTTCATCTGAGTCCAAACACAACATTTGTTCCATCTTTTCCATATGAGCTCCCATTCCAACTAGACCGTCGAAATCACTTGATGGAATGGGATTACTCAGCATGTTTGAAATATCATTGGCTATATTTTTTATCATAGCCGCTTCATTATCCCTGAGAAAGGGCAAGATCAAAACATAGTAAACAGTCATGATACGATTCACATATGTTCAATAACCAGCAAATGTTAATCAAAGGGACTAACCAGTTGCTTGAATGGTAACCAGCAATTGTGGCCACTTTTTGCAAAGCTTGTCGCCATTTCGCAATGTCCTCCTTAGTTTTACTACCTTTACATGTATTTCTGAAGACCTTACCAAAATCTCCGGTCTGGTTCTTGACATCAGTTGGATCCACATCGTAGTAAAGAACCATCACTGTTTGACCCAACTGTTCTCTGCACTTGATAATCTCCACCAGCTCATCGAGGCAACATTTCGAAGAAGCGTAGTTCCTTGAGAGGATGACAAGCGCTATTCTCGAACCTCTGATAGCTTCTATGTCCTCAGGGCCGATGGAGTCACCATCATCAATGAATGTGTCTAATCCTTTGCTTCTAAACTCCTTCAGAATTTGACTGAGAAAGGATATGTGGACATCTGCCCCGTGGAAGCTTGGAAAGACATGGTGTTTCCAATTTGGAGACGAACAAGTTGAAACAATTGAAGAAGAAGAAGCTACTATTTCGTTTGGTGGATTACATCTGAATTTCATATAAACCACAAATAATACAATAGCCAAATTCGCAGCACAGATCATAAACAAGAAAAATAAAGAATCATCATCCATTGAAAAATCACAAAACCTTTTTTTTGTTTATAATGTGCAGGAAAGAGGAAAATATATGACAACTGCATAAAGGAAACTTTAGTTCAAGTTTTGTTGGGGGAAAGAAAAATATATTTTTGTGGAAAATTTTGCTAACGACAAAATCTTTGTCCCTACAGACTCCACTTACCATTATTGGTCTTCTCTCTTGTTCACACCTTCCTCAAGAACTTGATGCTATCATTCTCCACCCAAAAGGGCATCTCTGTAACATGTCGTCGTCTGAACCAAGGACCATGGTGCCCGCTGTCCAGTTACACCCGCCACAGCAGCATCAGGTCTTCATCAATTTTCGAGGGATACAGCTACGGAACAACTTCGTTAGTCATCTGGAGAAGGCCTTACGTATCGATGGAATCAACGTTTTTATCGACAAACACGAAACTAAAGGTGAAGATCTCAGCATCCTCTTTTCAAGAATCGAGGAGTCGAGGATCGCTCTTGCCATCTTCTCGAGCTTGTATACGGAGTCAAAGTGGTGCTTGGACGAGCTGGAGAAGATCTATGAGTGCGTTGAGTTAGGTAAACTTGTCGTCATTCCCATTTTCTACAAGGTAGCAACGGACGATGTGAAAAATCTCAAAGGAGTGTTTGGTGACAATTTTTGGGAGTTGACCAAGAACTGTGAAGGTGTAAAGAGAGATAAATGGAAAAAAGCTTTACAGGCTGTCCCACAAAAGTTAGGCTTCACTTTAACCGAAATGAGGTACTTACTAATCTTGATTTGCCAAGTGAAGATCATGTGACATGACTCTGTTTTGGGTATTGTGGTTTTTGATTGTTTTTTTTTTTGNCCACAAAAGTTAGGCTTCACTTTAACCGAAATGAGGTACTTACTAATCTTGAATTGCCAAGTGAAGATCATGTGACATGACTCTGTTTTGGGTATTGTGGTTTTTTGATTGTTTCTTTTTTTCTTTTTTTCTGTTTACTTGTACTTCAGTGATGAAGGCGAATACATCATTCAAATTGTAGGGGAAGTGATGAAAGTGCTCTCTAATGTTTCCACTGTGTTAGAAAGAGAAGTTCCCATTGACTATCCTTCTGAGGGAGAAGGAGAAACGCTTGAGGCAACTTCTGAATCGTCACCTCCTCTGTTTGGCATCGAAACACGCCTTAAACAATTGGAAGAGAAACTGGATTTTAAGTGCAAGAATACTCTTACTATTGGTGTTGTTGGGATGCCCGGGATTGGTAAGACAACTCTGATAAAGAAGTTGTATAAAGAGTGGCAAGGCGAGTTTCTACGCTGTGTTTTTCTTCACGATGTCCGTAAGATGTGGAAAAACTGCATGATGGATCGCAACATTCTTATAAGAGAGTTGTTGAAAGATGAGAATGTAAGCCAAGAAGTCACTAACATGTCTCCTGAATCTTTGAAGGCACATTTACTCTGTAAAAAATCTCTTGTTGTTCTTGATAATGTAAGTCACAAGAAACAAATAGAGTTTCTTCTTGGTGACTACGATTGGATTAAGAGAGGTAGCAGAATCTTTATCACAACTAGCGACAAGTCGGTGATTGAGGGGTTGGTTGATGACACATATGAGGTCCTGAGATTGACTGGTGGTGACAGCTCTCAGTGCTTCAATTATTTTGCTTTTAATGGTAAGCTTTGTGCTCCGAGGGGAAAGTTCATGAATCTTTCTAGGTTGTTTGCGGATTATGCCAAAGGCAACCCATTAGCTCTCAAGATATTGGGTGTTGAGCTTAATGGAAAAGATGAGACTCACTGGGAAGAAAAACTTTGCAGGCTGACGGAAAGTCCCAACAAGACTATACAAGATGTCTTGCATATAAGTTATGATGGACTAGGCCAGCTCCAGAAAGATGCGTTTCTCGATGTGGCTTGTTTCTTTGTATCAGGGGATGAGAATTATGTGAGGTGTTTAGTGGAGTCTTGTGACACTGGACCCAGTGATGCTGTGAGTGAAATAAAGGATCTTACCAGTAAATTCTTGATCAACATTTCTGGAGGACGAGTGGAGATGCATGATTTATTGTATACATTTGGCAAGGAACTTGGTTCCCAAGGGTCGTGTAGGTTGTGGAACCATAAGTGTGTTGTTGGTGCACTCAAGAAAAGAGCGGTAAGAAAAAATAATCCTTTTTCATGATAAATTAGAAGCTCACTTAAAACTTTGATATTTCAAGAAACCTTATTTGCTAAATTATAGTATTATTTAACTGGTTAAGCAGGAAGGAGATAATGTGCGGGGTATTTTTCTCGATCTGTCCGAACTGAAGAAGAAACTTCCTATCGATACGTGTACTTTTGCTGAGATGCGTAATCTTAGGTACCTTAAATTCTATAGTTCCCGTTGTCATCGAGAATGTGAAAGTGATTGCAAACTAAAATTCCCCGAGGGACTTCAATTTCCGGTGGATAAATTACGATATCTCTACTGGCTGAAATTCCCTTTGAAAAGACTTCCTGAAGACTTCAACCCAAAGAATCTCATCGACCTTAATATGCCTTACAGCGAAATTGAAGAGGTCTGGGAGGGTGGTAAGGTGTGTCTTTGTTTAATTAATTTATCATTGTTATGGTTTTATTTGCTTCTTATTAGATTGAATTAGCTAAGTTTTTCTTACTGCTCAATGTAGGATATACCAAAGTTGAAGTGGGTTGATCTTAGCCATTCAAGCAAATTATGTAATCTGACAGGGTTGCTAAATGCTGAGAATCTCCAAAGATTGAATCTTGAGGGCTGCATGAGTTTGCATGAGTTGCCAAAGGAGATGAAACGTATGAAAAGTCTTATTTTCCTCAACATGAGAGGATGCACGAGTCTTCGGGTTCTTCCACGTATGAATCTGATCTCTTTGAGAACTCTCATTCTAACCAACTGCTCAAGTCTTGAGGAATTCCAGGTGATTTCGGTGAACCTAGAAACTCTAAAATTAGATGGAACTGCAATTGGTCAACTTCCTACAAGCATAGTGAAGCTTCAAAAACTAATTGTATTGAACTTGAAGGACTGCAAAATGTTGGGAACAATTCCAGATTTCCTGGAGAAGCTGAAAGCTTTGCAAGAACTGGTGCTATCTGGTTGTTCAAAGCTGAAAAGTTTTCCAATTCCCATTGAAAAAATGAAGTGCTTGCAGATTTTATTGCTCGATGGGACCGCAATGACAGACATGCCAAAGATATTGCGGTCCGATAAAGTGGAAGATCTACGGAAATTAAGAGGTGGTATGAACAGCCTGTCCTCGTTGCGCCGTTTGTGCTTAAGCAGGAACGACTTGATTAGCAACCTACAAACCGATATTAGTCAACTGTATCATCTGAAATGGCTTGACTTGAAGTACAACAAGAATCTCACATCGATTGCATTGCTTCCACCAAATTTAGAGATCTTAGATGCACATGGCTGCGAGAAGCTTAAAACAGTCGCGTCACCCATGGCCCTTCTTATACATACAGAGCAGGTTCACTCTAAATTCATTTTCACCAACTGCAACAATCTGGAACAAGCTGCAAAGAATAGCATCACATCTTATGCTCAAAGGAAAAGCCAGCTAGGTGCACTTACATGCTATGAAGAGGTCTCATTCCACGTCCCTTACTCACTTTATCCACTGAAGGCTCTTTAACAATTTATAATTATATTTTTCAGGGAAATGTTTCAGAAGCTTTGCTCATCACTTCCTTTCCAGGAAGCGAAGTACCTTCATGGTTCTACCATCGGACTGTTGGATCCGCATTAAAGCTGAAGTTTCCGCCACATTGGTGTGACAACAGACTTTCAACGATAGTTTTATGTGCTGTCGTGGCATTTCCATACACGCAAGATGAAATCAATCGTTTCTCAATAGAGTGCACTTGTGAGTTTAAAAATGGAACTGTGACATGTTTACGTTTCACTTGCAACCTGGGCGGAGGTTGGATTGAACCGCGGAAAATTGCTTCGGACCATGTGTTTATCGGTTACACCAGTTCATCACACCTAACAAAACATGTAGAAGGGTCGCTGCAGTCGCAAGGTGATCATGGATGTGTTCCTACAAATGCTTCAATCGAATTCAAAGTGATAAATGGAGAAGGTGAGATTGTGAATTGTGGTTTAAGTTTGGTGTATGAGGAACCAAAACATGTCCTTGTTGAAGGGAACTGTAGTGGAGTTTCTTCAAGAAGTGATGTCTCTGTTGGAATCAGAACATTGAGCTTTGCTGCTGGATTTTTGTCTGATGTTTTGAGGTTTATGTGGTTAGGTGTTGTAATCTTTTTGGTTTATGGGTTTAGTAGAGTATATCTTAAATAATTTGTATCTTTTTTTTGTCACTATTAAGTATTAAGTGACTGACTTATTTCCCTTTTTTCAAATTAGGTGAGTACCCGCGTTATAAGCGGGTTTTTGTTCTCGGATGATTTCTTCGTTTAGTTTTTGGTTTATTGTGTTATTTTTAATGACTCACCTATTTGTAATTCATGTAAACAGAAACCAAAATTGAAAATAAAGAATGTAACAAGCAATGCTGCATCGTTACATTTTTTTGTTCAGGGTTTTGTAGAGTTTTGCTTTAATGATCTGAGATATAAAGTTGGCAAAACATTTTCATGATTGGGAACCACTTAATGCGTACATCAAAAATAAGTTTTATAAAAACGTTTGTTTTGGGGACCCTTGTATGCACAAGTCGAAGAGGACTGAAGATTAGGTGACAAGATTTTAAGACATGCAACCTTTTTATGGAAGTCTCAAAGTTTACTACAAAAATAACAAAGGGAAGATGTACTATTCAGAAATTAACGTTATGCCGCAAATATTGAAACTTTATAATGAAAACATATATCACTTGCTCACTTTTATTTTTTGTACACTTGTAGACTTGTAGTAGTTCCCTTCTAACACATAGCAGTTTTGGATTTGCGTAGTTTTATGAGACATTTTGTCAATGACTTTTTTTAGTATATGCAGCGACACAATAAAAACAGACATTGCCCTTGTCTCACTGGCCTTTAGGTATTAAACTGTTTTTCTTGCCACTTGTGTCTGTCAAAAAATTATTTTACCAGACAACTCTAAATATTTGTAGACGTCAAAAACATTATAACTCTTGGCTTCTTAAGATCTCTTACAGTTTAAATCTTTGACATATTCAATAGCTTAAGGAGAAAATCATTAGCAGTAGTATCAACTCGAAGCCATATAAATTATAGAGTAACATGTCATTGAAGCCAAGTTCAGGAGTGAGTTGCTGCGACAGCAGCAAGCAACCCCAAAAATACCTTTGGTCTCCTTCATCTCTGTTGTTGCAATTTAATATACAAATCCAATAAAAATGATGTCGTTGCCTCTGAAAAAAACATTGGCAATAGAATTGGTCACTGTAACCAACATTTAGTGTCACTATGACAAACAAAATATAATTATCAAAGTTGAGATTCAAAATATAATCAATGATTCGAGCTAGATATCATTCATCTTTTTTTGCAATCTCAACAAACAAAGCAAGGCAAAACCACTAAGGTAAAAAAAAAACTATATAGCCAATACTTTTTTTTCCTATCAATAATATGCAGTCCCCTGTCCTAAAGAATGGTCTGCCTGTTTACGTCTTGGAGAGAATAAAACGCCATTTGTTTAGATTTTGAAACCATTACTCTTTGGTTCCTTCTATCATTCGGAAGTCCCGATTCTGCTCCAAAGGTATGGATTAGTTTTTGATTCATCAACACGACTCTATCAACACGACTTTCGTGGGTAGTTGAGCAAACCAGAGGCCGGAGGTGCCCATTATTGCTCCCTATACTTGGAATGTAACACCCTCATCTGTCAATAAGACTTTGTCAACGCGATGATTCATAACCGAACTCCATAGTAATGGTATCAGAGCCTTGGCTTTCGAAATGATAGAGAGAATCATTGTTTATGATTGTTTGTTTTGAATGTTCTGGAAAACAAATTTTCAATATGTCTACTTCTAATCCTATNTGGATTAGTTTTTGATTCATCAACACGACTCTATCAACACGACTTTCGTGGGTAGTTGAGCAAACCAGAGGCCGGAGGTGCCCATTATTGCTCCCTATACTTGGAATGTAACACCCTCATCTGTCAATAAGACTTTGTCAACGCGATGATTCATAACCGAACTCCATAGTAATGGTATCAGAGCCTTGGCTTTCGAAATGATAGAGAGAATCATTGTTTATGATTGTTTGTTTTGAATGTTCTGGAAAACAAATTTTCAATATGTCTACTTCTAATCCTATTACTCTCGACACTCAATTTGCAATTTCTACTTTTCCTAAAAACAAAAGTCGTTCATCTTCATCTTCGTCTTCATCCTCTCCAAAGATCAATTGAAGACATTTTATATCTAACTCATCATAAATTCCTTATCAAAATATGATTGAGCTACCAGAGTTAACACTATGAAAACCCAAGGGAAATAGTTAGAGGGTTTACATATCTTAAATCTTCTACTGTGTCTCCACTGTGTCTCCACTGTTCTCGAAGTCCACTATGTAAACATGCATGGGGTATCCCTTGTTTGACACATATCCTCTAGCATATCGTGTATTAAGTATTTGATCCTCATCTTATTCAACTTGTAAAGTGCATTATCGTTAATCAGGGAAATTATTGATTTTAATCTATACTTCCTCAAGAGCTCTAGTAAAACGGAAAAGAAAAATTACAATAATCACATTACTCACCAGAAATTCTACACCCTTAGTCACAGTGAATACTATAGGACCATGAACTAAAAATGTAAGTAATACGTAACATTCGAAGTCAAAACATATCAACTTAAGAAACTAAGATTTGCCTGATCAGTAAGAGAACATTGAGGAGACAACACCGAAGCTTTTTGGAATACATAACTGAATTTTGTAAAAGTAGATAATGTAATATTACCTTAGTAAGGAAATATGTAATTCTTATGTAACTGAGTAGCCAACTTCATGAGAGCACTGTTAGAGTTCCATTTTCAGTCAGGTCGTCTCATTTTTCATCAGAGCACTGTTCGAGCCGGACATGGTGAGGACAAGCTCTTTCCGGCTCTCTCTCTGTCCATAAAAGCCAAAGATCGTGTCGTTTTCAAGCCAACGCTAACATTGTTCCTGTATTTTCATCCAAATATCTCTCTCGGTACTCAACCCATGCACGCTATGAGGAGAGAGATGTTGAAAGATAGTTAGGCTTACAAAGTGTAAAAGGGACTATGTAGAGCAAAGCTGGTTGGCCATGTCCATCCATAGATAATCAAAAGACCTGCGTTTTTCAAAATGGTTGAGTGATAGTCAATGATGGGAAAACTGAAAATCCATGGAACGAAGCGGATATGTGTGTGATTTTACCTAATCCGTTGGCAAACATTGCCCATATAAAAACAGCCGGTCCGAAGAGTCTTGTTAGCTAACCAGTCATATCCTTACGGGTTAAGAATCATCACAAAAAGATGAGGTCAAAAGTAAATTATGTAAATCAGCTGAAAATGGTTGTTTGGCTTTGTGGGTGTGAGCGAGACAGAAAGGGAAAGGGTATGGTGGTTGGGGGTGCTCCTATAAAGCCAGGTCGAATATATTTAGCTTAAGTGATTATTATTAACAAGTAAGCTAATAATCTCTTGTTCCACAAGAATGATATAAGGATCGGTCATACCAACAACATGCCTCGATCAACAAAACCATCCCTGAAGAGAGAGACAATTAAGAAACATATGTGTTTAATGAGATTGAAAGTGAAATCAGCGTATGCAGTTATATTATAGATAATGGAAGGGTACATTCTAGAAACTGGGAGGAAAAGATCATCGTAACCTCCATGATATCTCGGGTCCGGAAGTACAAAAGATCGACTCCGCAGATTCTATCCATGAGCNGAGCTCTTTCACTTTGATCTGATTATATTGTTGGATATATCAAGTTTTCAACTGTCTTCGTATCTTCTCCAGTGACAACTCCACACGATTATCGCACCCACACTGCCGCTAAATCATGTACTCAGGCGGGGACCTAAATAAAACCAAACATGGACAAAACTTCAAATTTACCGTTTGAATAAAGGAGCCGAAACCAGGATTTTCCTTGAGTGCACAACCACAAACGGATCTAACACCAAACTAAATGAGCGATGCGGATGCGAAAGTCTAAACGGAAGGAAAAAAATGAAGCATATGAAACCTTCGACGCATTTTATTTTTGTAGGCATGTGGCTAATTTTGAGAGAGTGTGATGTGAATGGGATGATGTGGCATAGTTGATGTATCAGGAGAGATCCCCTTCAACTATTGTAGGTAGGATTTGTATTGTAAAATTAGTGGTTTATCCAATGTTGGTATGCTTATGGATTCAACCCATCAATGATGTTGACCCAGAGTACTGTAGTTTTTTTTTTAACACTGATTTTTATCGACTAATTTCTTATTTTTTTGTCATTTGAAAATCTAATCTCTATTACATATGATTTTTGATTCGATCAAATGAATACTTCACGGTGCAACTCTTTCCGCAACATACAATACGTATGAAATGAACACCCCTTACGGATAACTACTCTATGATGTAGCTCTCCCCGCAACACGGATCCACCACGAACGGTCTTACATGTACCACATCTACGATGGACAGCTCTTCACCATGCACGAAACCACAATGAA
>OVAP01004056.1:0-15303 GCA_900406295.1 Aurinia saxatilis | reverse complement strand
TCGTGAGAGCTCTTGCGATTTCGTATTCTGTACGGCATCGCGTTCAACAATATTGTTTCGGGTTCGTTTGATGAGACGCTTCAGATCTGGGAGGTGAAGACTGGAAATGTGTTCGTGTGATTAAAATCTTATGCCTCTATGTGATGTGTAAAATATGTGTTTTACTATTTTACTGTTTCGTTCATTCTATGCGATATGTAACAATACGATGTTCATACCATTCTACATAGATTATATGCTAAATAGAACGATATGATATGATATATATATGATATTCTATTTATTAATTGTAAATAGAACAGGATGATATGTTCTTGTTCATGACCACATATTCACATCTATGTATTGAACAATTTAAATCAATTTAAGAAAATATTATCAATTCATTTTGCATATCATACATAATCAGATTCATGTAAAATCAAATATCAGCTCCACCATGTGAGCAACTTCTACATCATACTTTTCATCGTCACATATAGTGGATCACGCATTGCAGGACGAAAATAGAACATAATGGAATAGAAAGTAGTATTACAATATAATACAATAAGTAAAATAGAACGTATAACTTTCAACATAAATCTTAAATGATGAAAATTATGTTCACTTTCTTCATTCTGCAGATTTATTTGAAGATGATTAAGATATGAAAGATAATAAAATCCTATCTAATTTGATGTTTATCTTTGAGATTTACTATTGAGAATACAAACGGCCTCCTCCACCGTAACATCGCCTTCATCTATATCACTCAACCACCGTCTCCTCCCATCATCCCAACCTCTCGGTGGCAGAGGTCTCTCCTCTTAATCTGATCTTGATCCAAATCTCTACTCTCTCTCCCTCCCAATTGATTCTCTTTCCCTCTAAATCCTCTCCGTCGATCTCCTCCATCTCCATCACCTCTCTCAACCACTCTGTGTTTGGCTTGATAATCCCGATTTCCTTTTAGTGTGATGGATTTAAAATTTTCAATAATTCAATAATCAAAGAGACAAAAAAAAGGGCTGAGATTGAAAACCAATAGAGAGTTTGAGAGATTAGGAGAATAAACAATGATGAAGAAGAATGAGAAATTGAGGAGGAGGGAGAAGAAGAAAAGCTATAAAATTTATCTGTCTTCATCGCAGAGATTAGATCAGGACAGAAAGGTCATATTATACTTGATTTGGTTAGATACTGAATTTGGTTTATTACATGGTGAGTTGACCAAAGCTTTGTAGATTTAGGTTGAACAAAGCTTGTAGATTTAGGTTGAAGGTTCTATTTTACTTATTGTACTACTTAGGGAGTCATATAACTTCGTCCTATTCTGTTTCACGTATGATACTATTCTACTTCATGTCATCCATTCCAATACTCAATAAACCATGAACGTATCTTAATCATCTGAGCATATCATAAAATACAAACAATTTACAACAATTTTTGTTTCTGTTTGAATGTGTACATAACGTTTGTATTGTAACATCATATCAGAACTACACAAATTCGGCTCAAATATCATATAATTTCATCCTCAAATATCATATAAACCTTGTTAATGGTTTTTTGAGTACACAATGGATGACATGAAGTAGAACCGTACCAAACATGAAACAGAATAAGATGAAATTATATTTGTTACAGCCCAAATTACTATATGACTTTGTATTCAATCGGTTAAGTCGAGTAAAATAGAACATCACAAACTATACTACATGAGATGAAGTAGTACGCCTATAAAATATGAAAAGTAGAATAGTAACACCACCATCTTCCTTTTCACTCAACCACCGTCTCCTCCTCTCTTTCCAATCTTAGGTTGCAGTGGTCTCTCTTCTGTTCATCTGGTCTTGATCCAAATTTTTACTCTCTCTCTCTCTCCCTCCTAGTTGATTCTCTCTTCCTTTAAATCCTCTCTGCTGATCCATCCTCGTGTTTCGTCGATCTCCTCCATTTCCATCTCCATCTCCATCACCTCTCTCTCTCTCAACTCCTCATTCCCTATCCTATTGCCTTGAATCGTCAATACCTTCCGGTGTTGATGGATTCAAAAATTTAACCAATCTATCCAGTAAACAAAGAGAAAACAAAGTGTGAGATTGAAAACCTAAAAGAGAAAGAGAATTTGATAGGTTATGAAAATCACAATTGATGAATGAGAAACTGAAGAGGAGGAAGAAAAAGAATAATCATTGAATTTTATTGAACAAAGAAAAAGAAGCAAACGGCGTAGAAGAATTAGGTTTGAGGAGAGATTGAGTAAGGACAGAAATATCTTTTTACAATTTTTTTGGTTACTGATCCAATTCAATTTATTACATGGTTATTTGCCATATTTTGAGCATCAATATGGTCAGCACACCAATTACCCCTTTAGGAAAACTAGGTAGAATAACAGAAAAAAAAAAAAAGAATTTAAGTGAATAACCAATTTCATGAACATTTTTTTTTTTTGTGAACACTGGGCCACAACTGGCCGGCCCATTAGCCAAATTTCTACATAGTGTAGGCATTGGGACTCGATCCCTGAGTGCGATAGTGCCTGCCTTATGTGGACTTACCAATACCACCTGTCACTAGGCCAATGTCACTCCACAACAATCATTTAACTGAATTTGGTCAATTTTTTATAAGATACATATATGATTGTGTTTTTTTCCAATATTCAACTTAGAGAGTTATGTAAAAAGACAATTTTTACACTTTTATACGGTGTAACTCTTCAAATTTTTAATTAACTTTTACATTATTTATTTTATACTTTGAATTATAGGTCGAATTTGTCATCCATGTATATTTGAAAACTAGGATGATTTTTGGCACGACTGTGTGGGATAATATGTGATGTTATTACAAATTTAAAACTCTATTTATAAGTAATAGTATTATTCGGCAGCAAATGTTAAAGAAAAAAACACATGATTTATATTATTTTTCTATTTCATTAATAGTTTATGGTGTATTTTATAGATCCCCAAATTAGGATATAAATGATATACATGACATTATCCCTAATTTGAAATTTATAAACTCAAACCGAAAAATATAGAGTATGATTATTATTATAAAATTATTAACAAAAATATAGCCTAACAATGTGCTAGCCAAGTCTTCATCGTGGATCCCAAGAGATCTTCGAAAAGTCCAATTTGATCTACCGATGGTCGATTGAACCCACATACATGTCTTTGGATCGACGATGAATCAAACTCACGCATCGGAACCATCCCACGAGCCAAGTCCCTTTGTAGCCCGCAGAACAAGCTTGGCTCGCGGGCTACGCTATTGAGTGTGGCTCGTGGGCCACGTCTCCATCGTCTCTCCTGGGCTACGTCACCTAGTGTGGCGTGCGGGCCATGTCTTCCTTTTCGACAAATTGTTCGTTAATATCCACGGGCCAAGTCCAAGGTGGGTCCGGACGGATCTTCGACAAATCCAATTCAATCCATCAAAGATCAATCGGACTAGAAATCAGCGACATGGCCTGCACATAAACTCATCAGTTTAATCCGCGACCCAATTCTCTCAACACCTCCCACGGGCCAAGTCTCTCGACACGCCCCGCAGGCCAAATGATCATGCATGACTCGCGAGATTTTTCCCATTTTGACTTAGCGACTCAATTCATCCTGGGGGTCCTAGTGAATCAAACATCTTAGTTCTAACGAAAACTAGCTACCCGTGATGAACATTCCATCATCAATCCTATATCTCCAGCTCTCAGTGGTCATACTATTTTCCTTAGCAAGGTTTCTCCCAAGCGTTTTTTTGCTAAGGTTTTTAAGGAGGTGATTTTTCGACAGTCATTCAAGCTTAGTTTCCATTCTCGTAACAACTAAGCTTGTGGGTACAAACGAACATACTACCTATGAAACTATCTAATAGCATGTGGTCCCAAAAACCCTCACAACTAGCTAAACAATCCAATTCTCTATTATGGACCCATCTCCATCTTTTGTCAAGACGAAACCGTATGATGTAAATCATGCGTGTCAAGCAGAAATGTTCGAGAAGGAAATTGTCAGAGTATCTCGGAGAAAAAGAAACTGTCGGAGAAATGAGAACGAATCTATAACCCATCGGTGAGGAAATGGAAGGTGACCCACGACGGAAAAGGAAAAGCCCAAGACGTAATGCAGTTTAGCTAGGAGTATATATAGGATCTAAGGTCTTAGGTTTTAGATCATCTCGAAATCTCTTACGACTTGTACTCTTTGAGAATTCTATCAATAAACGACCCCCATTTTCTTCCATTGCTTTATGTTTCTTTACTTTCGAGCGATTCATATCAAGAGAGTCGATGATCCATAAATGTTTCGTAGACAAGTTTTGGTTGTGTGAATTCTCGCCCCCACACAAAACATGATGAATTGGGTCGTATGACATTGTCGGAAGAATGGTCCCACGACCCATGACACTCAATGGGCCGCAAATCAAGCTTGAGATAGCATCTCGGGACCCAAAAATGTCTTGACAAGCATATCTCACAACCCAAAAAACATCATTTGGGTCACGGAACATTATCACGATGTTTCCCGCGACCTAAACGTGTATCGTAGACCGTGGTAATGCGCCAATCATCACGTTCAACATCATTATGTGGATCAAAACAAGTCAAATGAATTAGTTCCAACGAGAACATGCGATCCACGAAGTATTATTAACTCACACCATCACGAAATGTGACCCATAGAATTGCACGAAAATCCATGAGTCCAACGACATTCTTGACAAGCTAATTGGTCTGATACTTCCTTATGGGCCAATCTCCGAGCAAAGACTTTCGATGGATCATGCACTGAAATAGTAGAAGATTCGAGGACGCCGCTACAAAAAAAGGAAGTTTTACTTTAATCTACCAGGAAAAGGAAATATTCCAAAGAATCATTAAAGAAATGGAAGTTGTCTAATGCACATCGGAGAAATGGAAACTGTCCGAGAAGAAATCTACGAGGAAATGGAAGGCGGCTGATACAAGCTCGGAAGGTCTTGATAAAACAAATTTTTTATCACTAGCTGGTCTAAGGATCTCTCTAGCTAATCCGGGATAGCGTGGATGGTTGATGTGGATCGAAGTTCGCCACTCAAGGCTGCGGAAGGCCTTGTGATAAAAACAACACTCTGTTTATGGAGACATTCTCAACATAAAACAAGAGCAAAAATAAGAGACAAACTCTTAAGAAAACCTTTTCTAATTCACTCAAGGGTTTCTTTACAATGGAAGAAGAGGTGAGGTTATATAGGCTCAATTTACAAATAATCAAATAAATCAACATAAATGTAGATTCAATCAAATTAATTAACGAAAATCAATCAATAAATAAATAGAGAGGATTTTTAGTAATCACCATTTATTTTGATTGATTCGTTGTATCTAGAAATATTCTCGATATATCCATTTGTTGATTGTCTTCTGGAATCTTCTTTGAAATATTGATTTTGATTTGCATTGAACCATTTGCTGATGAGTCGTGAACCGTATTTTTTAGACTGCATCAGTGGCCCATGACAAAAAGGAAAAGCCCTAGTTTTAGAACGATTTACCTAAGAGTATAAATAGGATCGCTAGTCTCAGTACAAAAGCTCTTGTATGTTAAAGCTTTGCGGCTGCAAGAGACTTTTGCTTTCTATCAATAAAACGACCTAGCTTTCAATCTTTGTTTTTGTCCTTCTTCTTTGTTCGTGATTTTCTTTTACCTGCAAGTGATTCATACATTAAGAGTCGACGATCCCTAAAACTTTTGTTTGACAAATTTTGGTTGTGTGAATTTCGATACACACAATCGACAAGTGACTCTTTCTCTTGGGTCTTCTGTGATTTGCAACTGCTACATGAGTTTGGATAGTTACTTTCTGGCTATGTGTTTCATCTATTATTTCTTGTGTTTGTTCTCCGGGATTCGGTCTGTGATTGGTTTTCGGAGTTTGTGCTCGCCAAGCAGACATTCTCTAGACTCCTTTTAATTTCCCCGGATGGTCTTGATCCCTTCAGTCGTTGTGAATTTGATGCTTATATGGTAAGGTGATGGGACTTCTTGCATGGAGTTTAACCAAGGGGTTCCTAGTATTACGATGTAGATTGTTGGATAGTCGGCAACGGAGAAGCTGATAGTCTTTGCGACGCCCTCAGTTTGGCATGTGAGTTCAATAGTTATGAGGGTCATGGTTGTTTTTTTCGAAAAGCTCGTGAGAGGCTTTGAAGTTTTCTCGATTCTTGTCAGATCTATTTTCATGTAAAACAATGTGTCCATGAAGATGACATCCACTGAGCTTCATGTGTCAACAATTAATTTGGGGATACTAACGTCGTCGATGACAAGCTGGATGACAAGGGGATCATTGTGAGGTTGGCTGATTGCTTCATCGTCCTCCTCTATGAAAGAGATGTCACGGTCTCGAAAGCAAGATTTGCTGACCACATGGGGTTAGGACTTGTCTTTCATTGGAAATATTTGATTGCGGATACAAGGTCTGGGATCCTCTCATGATTACGTTGTCGTTTTGATGAAGGTAGCTGGTCTCCTTCGTCGTGGGTTCAGGTTTATATCGAATAGAAAGTTTTTTATTGCTTCCAGACGTACGCCTTCTTGATATTGGTCAAAGAAGTTGTTTCCATCGTTTGTTAGGATTCCCATGGATTCGTCGATGTGGAGTTCATCCAAGGGTTTGCTTCCCTCGGCCTTGTTCATGATTCAAAGTGATTCTTCATGTGGAGCAGTAGATGAATTTCCACAGTCGGCGCCAAATTGTGTGTATCGAAATTCACACAACAAAACATTGTGTGTACCGAAATTCACAACGAAATGTGCATCCTAAATAACGATTTAGGGGGTGTGCACATTGCCTTAATAAACCAATCCCGCGACCCCTGAAACATCGTAGGTCGCGGATTGAGCAAGCAAAGCACAATATGCGACCCACAAACTTCTCACGTTACGTCCTCAGCTTCACAGTCAATGACCTCCCACTTTTCCAAATTTAAGTTTAGCTTCTCTCTGTCCCCATCATCATACATGACGTATCATCATCAAATCATAACAACGTACAACCTAATATCTAGAACCACATACTAACTAAAACATAAAAAATTGAATTTTAATGCGGAAGTAAATCAACGACATCAACTCGTCAAATCTGGATAAGATCCTAAAGATCCAAGATTACATAAAAGTGATAACCCTAGTTTCATCAATATTAGTATTCCTCTGATGAAGATAAACACAATTCACAATCACAAATTTCAAGCAGACCAATGAACAAAGCGTGAGTGTTTTAATCTGAAACATAAAATTTAGGGTTTTTTAAAAGTTCTCTGTGATGATGAATCTTATAGATATCTTTAGTTTTTTTTTTGTAGATTTTATGCATGAGTGATAGATTCGTTTGACGCTCCAAAGAAGAAACACTTGGTAAATTTCTGCTTTAAATCTGTGATTGTGAATTATGTTTACACACAATTTTTGCTTGTGTGAATTTCGGTACACATAGTTTGGCACCGACTGTGGGGATTCATCTACTGCTCCACCTGAAGAATCGATTTGAATCATGAACAGTGCTGAAGGAAGCAAGTCCATGGATGAACTCCACATTGAGCAGAAAATTACCGAGTGTTTCTTCTTTGGAGCGTCAAACGAATCTACAATCACGCATAAAATCTACAAAAACTAAAGAGATCTATAAGATTCATCATCACATAGAACTTTTCTTAAAACCTAAATTTATCCTTAATATTAAAACCCCCACGCGTCGTTCATTGGTCTGCTTGAAATATGTGGTTGTGAATAGTGTTTATCTTCATAAGAGGAATAATTAATATTGATGAAACTATAAGGTTATCACTTGTATATAATCTTGGATCTTTGAAATCTTATCCAGATTTGATGAGTTGATGTGGTTGATTTACTTTCTCATTAGAATTCAATTTTTTTTGCTGTTTTAGTTAATGTGTGGTTCTAGAGATTTGGTTTTACGTTGTTATGATTCGATGATGATAGGTCATGTATGATGATGGGGACAAAGAGAAGCTAAACTCGAATTTGGAAAAATGGAAGGTCATTGACTATGAAGCTGAGGAGGTAATGTGACAGGTTCGTGGGTCGCATGTTATGCTTTGCTTGCTCAATCCGTGACCTATGATGTTTTGTGGCTCGCGGGATTGGTCTCTGAAGGCAATGTGCACCCCTAAATCATTATTTAGGGTGTAAGTTGCATTGTGAAGATGATATGCTTCCCATGACGCTTCATATGGGACGCATGATGTCTTCGGAGAAACCTTTGTTGGATGGTATTTGTGTTTTGCCAAAGAGACTTAGCCATTTTCATGCTATCAATCTCAGGGGGTGAAATTCAACCCCCATAGTGAAGAACTGTTAGCCATGCTTTAGATCTGTTAGGATTATCATCTTAGGTTCTTCATATAGATTGTTTTTATTGCGAATTCTTGATTGATTACCTAGAATTAGATCTTAGGTTGATTGTTAGATACAAGAGTATTGAAAATTTCATGAACTATCTTATATGAGCAAGATCTCTTCTCTCAAACGGATTTGGTTTAGAGATCTTGTGAACAGTTGAACTTGTTAGAATTGCTGATTTGCTTCTTTAGATTTCTCACAAAGGAATTTGGGATTATAGGAATCAGTTTTAGATAGCTTTCTCAATGGGAATTGGACATATATACAAACGTTCAAGTTATAGGACCTAGATGATTTTTACGATAGGTGTCGATCGACACTCGCCCCAGATTTAAAGGCTACAGTTTTAATTTTCCTACGAGTTTTTCATGGCTTGAACGCTTGTTTATCTGATCTAAAACCCTTGTTTTAATACCTAATTTTCTCCAGATAATTTCTTTAATCTGCTTAGCTTATTTTGAATTTAGAATCTGTAGTGCAACATTAAGTCTCTGTGGATACGATCCTTAAGTACTATGACGTATTAGTTGTCCTCTTGCGGTTAGTGTTAGGGTAAACCTGAGCATATCAGTTATACATCTAGTCCAATCTTTGACCTAATCCGAGGTTTAATTTAAACATTTGTCAGAATGTTTTGTGGATGAGAGTTCCATGAAGAAGAAAACACAATATCTAAATCACAATTTTAAGACAATATCAACAAAAAACAATAGTATATAAATCACACAGACCAATATAGGCTCTACAAGGTAAGCTTAACTCCATTGGCTCTTGATCTTAGCAACTTATTTCAACTCATATGTTAAGAACAAACTCTCATCCATTCTCTTCAATAAGCTCTCTATCAGAACATAATAACAATAATTCTCCCCAAAAAAACCATCTTTAAGTTTCTCCAATCTCTTAATATTTTTCTTGTCCAACCGAATCTCTCTTCTTCTCATTTCATCCTCTCGAACATATAAAAGTTTATACTTCAATTCTGCTAAGACAATGGCACTTGCATAAATTAGAGATATATTACAACTTTCGTGGAACCTCATTTAATTTCAGTTATCGTTGTATCATTTGCCCCAAGTATGTTAGTGCAACTCTTAGAGAAAGATCGAATCATAGAAGTTGGCCAGTTGAGATGTAGTGGTTCCGAAACTAGAAGATTTGTTATAATGTTGCAAAACCCTTCTCCTGAACTTAAAGCATGTGCCACCTTTGCTCTTATTCAGGTATATGTTAAAAAAAATTGTGTTTATGTGCTTTGCATTAATTGCATTTTAAGCTCCCTAGTTTTTTTGGTACTAAACCAATGAACATGCAGTTTACACTACCAGGAGGTCACAATGCATCGCATCACGCCAGCTTGATACAGAACACTGGAGAATCAAGAATTCTGCGTTCTGTAGATGATGCGACGAGTATGACTCATGAAGGTAAAGTCTTTGCAAAGATTTTGTTTTGTAACCTTGAGCATCATCAGGCAGAATATTCTAAAGGATCGAGTGTCAAGCTTAGAAAAGGACCTCAGGGACCATTGTTGTTGTTTCTCATTCATCGACCATTGTTGTTGTTTCTCATTCTTGAAAAAATCGAAATAGCCTAAGAGGAATGGATCATATGAACAACGTATGAGGTGTATTATGACAAAGAACAACAACAGTGATCCATGAGGTCTGAATGAGAAGCAACAACAATGGTTCTTGAGGTCTGGTATGACATAAATCAAATTTAACTAAAGTCCTTTGCTTGGCTTGGGCTAAATGGTTTGAGAGATACCCAATTATAAGATAAACTTTCTATCCTTTAGAAGATTCTGCCTCATGATGCACGAGATTACGAAGCAAAATTTTCACAAAGACTTTACCTTCACGAGTCATACTCATTGGTGCAACTACAAAACACAACATTCTTGCATCTCTAGTGTTATGTATCAGATGATTTATGTTGATGATTTTTCCTTTACTTGAAATTCTTGCATTTCTATATGCAAAACACAACATTCTTGCATCTTGGTATATTGAAAAACAATGAAAGAAACCTATCAAGCGAAGCTTTCGCATCAACGAATTTCTAGAAGATCATTCTTCTGCAAAATTCAATCTCATTGAATATAAGTCCCCATGAAATCAACTCAATAATGCTTTGTACTCGTTAAATCGAATCACAGTTCGATTTGACTTAATCGAATCGAATCCTCCAAGTCGTCCATCAGATTCCAACTTCATAATTCTGATAATCTTAGAAGATCAAGAGAATCGAAGATATATATATATATATATATATATATATATATATATATATGTAATGTGGTAGATTTATGATTTGTAAAAAAGCTGAATTAAGTCATGAAACTTAGAATGGATAATTAAAACCCAGATTCGATGGCTTCACCTGATTGTCTCGGATTTCTTCTCCACTCAAGAAACAAAGTAATTCTCCATTTATTCTTCAACTCCACAAGTCACCACCTTTAGGATTATTCCTTGGACTCAAGATTTTCGATATTTAATTGGGTATTACCCAATGGGTGAATTTCCTTGGACAAAAGACTGAAGATGCAAAAGAATTTCTCAATGGATACAAACTTTTTCGATGGAAGGGTTGGAGATGGAAAAAGAAAAATTCGATGGGAGCACTTGATGAAATAGGGTGTAAAGAGGTGGTGGAACTCAGAAATAACTATTTATCACTCAGAATATAATGAAAGTGAGGGCAAACAGAAATTTGGTGAATCCTTAGAGAAATCGTCATTCTCTGTGCAATGAACCTTAATTTTGGTCATGACACATTTACATGTCAACATTAAAATACAATAACTTTAAAGGAGAGCTTGACATCTACGATTTTTAAAACTTAAATATATTCGCAAATAATAAGTAAGCGCTACATAATCATACGTTAAATAAAATTAAATACTGCTTTTCATTAATTTCATTTCTAGAGTAAACCGAGTTTGATATTCTCCGTTTAACAATAAATTTCAAGTAAAGGAAAAATCATCAACATATTCATACCATTTGACATTTACTTATATCACACTTTGGGTTGTGTGATCTTAAATTTGGAGTTACTCGAACTAGAAAATTTACCACGTAAGTATTTCAGATATTACTTTTAATACTCGAATTATTCATTTCACATTCTTACCTATTATTATTGGGGAATTTTAAGAAATACCACTTTTGAAATACTCATTTTCAAAACTACCACTTTTTGTATATTTGCAAAATTACCATCATTTACTAAAACCATTTTTCATTACAAATTACAATTTTGCTAGGGTTTAGGGCTTTAGGACTTAGGTTTTAGTAAAATTATAAAGTTTAGGATTGACTTAGGGGTTCTAGGGTTTAGAATTTAGGGTTAATCCTTATTAAATTAAGGTATTCTTAATAACTATTAGGGTTTAGATTTTAGGGGGTTGGGGTTTATTATGGGTGGGAAGACTTTTTGGGTTTAGGATTTTAGGGTTTAGGGTTTTAAAACCTTAAACCCTAGAACCTTAACCCTAAAACCTTATAAATAATTAATATTTAAATAGTGATATTTTTTAAAACTGATATTTTTGATAATTAAAAATATTTAAATTATTAATATTTAAAACTCATGGTATTTTTGAAAAGTGGTACACCAAAAGTGTTAGTTTCAAAATTCTCCCATTTTTTTTTTTATATATATAAACCTAAAACAAGGAACATCCGTTGCAAATAGGATTGAACATATTACTCAGAACTGAAAAAAAAACAAACTAAAACTTAGAAACACCTGAATTTGTCCTTTGTATATTGAAAATAATATTAAGTAACACTATAACAATATATTTCTTTTTAAAAATTACATAATCAATAAAATCTAGCTTTAGGAATACCAACTGATTTTGAAATAGTTTTAAAATAATCAAACCATTCACATTGAGACTTACAAAAATTCATAGACCACTAACAAATCAATTTAAGAATTCTAATAATCTTTTATACCATCTACTCTACTAGACAGTCTAGACCCTAAGTACCAACTACTAATGAATAATTGATAGATTACTAAATGGTGTTCTAGGGCTTGCTATTGTTTTGTGTTCGCATTACAACAAATTAATCATTTTTCTTGATAATATTTGAATAATTAGAGAACAAATTAAAATATATATATATATATATATATATGTGTAATAAACTTAAAAATTGCATCATCTCTAAAATCATCCAAAGTACAGTGAAAATCTATTAATTGTAAGAAAACAACTACAATCACTCAAATCTAAATACATTGGATATAGATAAGTTCATAGAATTAACAGCAACGTACCTAATGATGGAAAGCAAGCTGAATTGGTGAGAGATGCACATGAGAGTCGATTTCTGGCGGAATCAATAGATATCCAAAATTGAGTTAGAATCCGATGAGATCTCTATGAAGATTTTTCCTCCAATTTGGGATTTGAGTTTTTTTCAAGCCGTCTTTTATTATAGTCAGACGAGATTCAATCCAAGTGAGCTCAACAGAAATCCAACATCGGAATAGAATCTAGTGAGATCCCTATGAAGATTTCTCTTGTGATTTGGATTTTCAGATCTGAGATTTGAGATTATTTTTGTGCGGCGATTTCTTGTATTCACTCTTTAAACCTAGAAATGTTCATTAAGGGTATTATGGTAATACTATTTTAGAAGTGATACTTTTGATTTGAATAGGGGTGGGCAAAAGTAACTGGAATTGAGTTCCAGAAGAACCAAACCAAACCGAACCGGAACCGATTTTTCAAAAGAACCTATTGGATCCTAAATCTCCATAACCGAAAGACCGGAACCGAACTGAAGAACCGAATGGTGCCGAATATCCGAAACATAAATAAATTATTTTGTTTTTAGATTAGGTATGTTCGGGTTATTCATGCATATTTAAGTGTCTTAATTTATTTTTGTATTGATTTTTAGTATTATTTTTCATGTATTTATTTTATTATATTTAATTAGTAAATTCTAGTAATTTTGTAAGTTTTGGTTTGGTTGTCTTGCTAATGTCATTTGATTCTTCTTTATGACAGTCTAATAGGTTGTTGATGTTCTTTGGTTCTTCTTTGGATCATGGAAGCTTGCATTTGACACTTGATTTCTTTATGTTACTTATAGTTCGATCATGTCTTGCATTTTGCAGTTTAGAACTTATCTTGAGAACTTACGACAATGTTTATTTTGTACTTTAAAACTTATCTTATGAACTTGTGATTTGAGACAATGTTTGGCAATGTTTTTCTCATCTTATGTTACATGCTATATTTTTTGTTTGATTTTGTAATTTAGTTTGTATTACATTGGAAAAAATCAATTTGTACTTTGCAGTGTATGTAATTTGAACATATGGCCACAAGTTCATTACAAATTTAATGGTTTTCATTCGGTTCTTTAGTTCTTATGTGGATACGAACCGGAACCGAATTTTGTTGGTACCCATACGGTTTATCAACTTTTGGAATCAAACCGAACCGAACCGAATGGGAATATAACGGAAACCGAACCGATATGTATTATGTACCTATTGAACTTTTTTTCTTGGAACCAAAGAACCGAATGCCCACCCTTTGAACAACAAATTGGTTGGTGATATATTTAAAAATTGATTAATTGCCTTACTATCTTAAAATGTTTAGTATTTTGTCCCAAAAAATAATCAACTATTAAACATTATAAGTGTGTAAAAAATGAATAACAATCTCATAGACTACCAACTTTGTTGAAATGAGTATTGGATTGAACTAAATAGTAAGTGTTATATTTTGAGAGAAATTCAAACTAGAAAACTGTTATTTAAATTTGGACACAAAATCTTATATACAATTGTGAGCGAAAAATCCTAGGTGTCGAGCTCACATTGATTCTACGGTTTTTTCCATAAAATTAATTATAAAAAGATTACGTGTCTTAATACTATTGGATGTATTATATGTCATTAAAACTCGTTTTAATGTATCTACGGCCCATTAAAATAGAGATAAAAACGTTTAGAAAAAAATTATATTTATCTTTTATTTGTACTTAAAATCAATAGTTTGATTAAAATAAAAAAACTTTTAATTGAACATTCATTTTGTTGAACCCGTTTAAGTCTATTTTATAGGATATATGATTGTGTTCCTTCAAATATACAACTTAAAGAGAGATGCAAAAAGATAACTTTTATAGTTTTATACGATCTACCTCTTTGAATTTCAGATTTTAATTTTCTTTTTCATTGTTTATTTTATATTCTGAAATTTAACTACTTTTCATTTGTACTATATATGAAAATATTCAAGTAAAAATGATGTATTCCTTAGAAAAGTTGTTTACTTATAACTTAACTTCTTATATTTAAAATAACTTAAATCAATACAAATTTAGTGCTAATATTTTGTAGGGGGAATCTAAAAAATGCCCCTTGTGAGGGACACATTTAAAAAAATACCCCTCTTTTTGGCTATTTTTGAAAAATATATTAGTTTCAATAGAAATTAACTTTAAATTATCATTTTTAATATTTCAAAATATTCTATAATGTTTTGTAGATTTGTAGGGTTTAGAATCTAGGGTTTGGAATTAAAACCCTAAACCCCAAAATTCTAAACCCTAAAAAAGTTTTTAATCCTGAATCAATCCAAAACTCCTAAAATATAAACTCTAATACCTCAAATATAAACCCAAATAGTTTGTAAGGCACTAAATCCTAACCCTACAAGATTTAAGCCCTAAATTAAACCTTAAATTAACCCTACATATAAAAGGGTATTTTTTTAAGATAAATGAGGTATTTTTGAAAGAGTGCATATTGAAAGGGGCATTTCTTAAATTTTCTCTATTTTGTGTAGGCATAGTTAAATATTGAAAAAATTGGTAAATAGGGTAGTTTTTGAGTTTATAATTTGCTAATAGAG
>OVAP01004055.1:0-15310 GCA_900406295.1 Aurinia saxatilis | reverse complement strand
ACCATCCCCTAAGGTAGACTACAAATCTCCCCCACCACCATATGTCTACAGTTCCCCTCCTCCACCATACTACTCACCTTCACCAAAGGTTGAGTATAAATCTCCACCACCACCATATGTCTACAGCTCCCCTCCTCCACCATCGTATTCCCCTGCTCCCAAAACTGAATACAAATCGCCACCCCCACCTTCGTACTACTGAAATCAGTAAATGTGGTTCTTAAATAAGCCACCAAGTTTTATTTTACTTCATGTTGCATTTCTCGCTTGATATTGTTTGTATCCAATCAATTTTATTTTTACTAATAATTTGAGTACAATACCTTCATTATATTGTTTCAAGTTTTTGTTTTTTATTTGTGTGATGACTGCTTGTAGTCTATATATGATCCATTGCAGATTGCGATGTATATCATATTCTTATCTTGATATGGGTTTCACACCTGTTGTTTTTTAGTTTGGAAACATGATTCTCTGAAAACTTAAGTGCATATAACGAACTCCATAACAAGTGACTAAACACCAAGTGGGAGATATAACGAACTCAATTCAACTCAGACCAAATACAGTGATCGATGAAATTACGAGTCAACGTGTTGCCTATACACATACTGCCATCGCACAAATATATCTCACATTTTTTCATTTATAAAATAATCTAAATATCCTAGACTGTAACACACATGTCTTTGCAATACGGTTAGTTTAAATTGATTTCCTAATCATATAAATCATAGGACAAAAGAAATCATGGTAATTTTCAAAAATGCACATTACAAATAGTAATTCCAAAAATAGCACTAAAAGTTTATATTCCGAAAATACAACTAAAAGTTTACAAAGTATTTCACATAATTAAAAATATATTAAACTGATTTAAATCACTAAACCAAAAATTACGATGGATCAAGACATAACAAACTAAAAATGTGGGTAATTCTCCGAAAACCCACTTTTAAGTTTTGTTTCTAAAACACCACCATTATATTTATTTTTCAAAAGTATCATTCAAACTTTTGATTTTCCAAAAATACCACAAAACTAAAATTAAACTTTAAACTTTCAAAACTAAATTTAAACGCTTAAAAATAAATCTTAAACCACAAATCTAAAATAATTAAACCAAACCAACAAAACTTATAAACCTTTGGAAACAATTTTTAGGCTTCAAATGGTATTGGTGACCACTAAAAAAAAAAGAATGAAAAGAAACATTGAATTCCTCTCCATTCCTTAATAGTTACACCATTTGGAAGGAATTTTTTGTACTTATGATTCCTCTTCATTTCTCCTCATGCAGAAAACAAAACTATTCTCAATCAAACTTTTTTACAATTATATTTCATTCCTCAAGTATTATTTTTTTTCATTAATTTCATTTGTTTTCCTCACCATTCCTTATTCCTATAGTGGTCACCCGAGTTAATGTTTTTGGTATTTTTGGAAACCTAATTTTCCGTGGTATCATTGGGAAAAAGATAGTATTATTATTTTTAGAAAAAAAAATCAAGTGTGGTATTTTAAGAAACTTATCATAATTAGTATCCAAATCAGAAGCAAAATATTCTTGTAAGACTCATCATGTTACATTTGTTTAAACTTATTTAGAATATGAGAAAAAATAAGAATAAGTGATGGATATACTTCAAAGGAACCCGGCATTAGGGTGGAATAAATAATCCGTTAAATCCACTTTGGTATCGAATTTGATTATATCCGGAAAATATAAATATCCGTAAATTTTTGGAGCAAATCAAATAATATAATTAAAAACAGAACAAATACAAATATTATCTTAAAAGTGACAAATATCCGCTTCGATCTGTATATAGTTATGTATATATTACAATGCTTTTGTTTTACAACATATAAATACCGTATAAACATCAATTTTTACANCAACATATAAATACCGTATAAACATCAATTTTTACAGTTTTAGTTACATAGTTTTGGAATTTCTAATTAGATTTAGCATATATTAAAAAGTCCTTTTTAGATGAACTATTATATAATTTTCCATTTTATCGTTTTATTCATTTTCATAACACTGTTTTAATCTTCAAAAGTTTTATTTTTTGTAAAACAATTAAAAAATATTATGTTTAATAAAAGCTATAATAAAATTTTAAGCAAAAGAGTAATTAAGTAAATATTACTATATTCAAATACAAAATGTAATTACCGTATACGAAAATACATCTATATATTCAATTATGAGTCAAAAAATCATATGTGGCGAGCTCACAATTATTCTACCATTTTTATTAGAAAATAGATTATATATCTTAATATATATTATTGGATGTGTAACATGTCATCAAAACTCGTTTTAATTTTTCTACGGGTCATAAGGATTAAAAACAATTCTCGATGAAAAAGGAAATTGAATTAGTTTCCAAAAATATACTCATTAAGAAACAAAAGTATACTCATTAAAAAAAATTGTTTCCTAAACAATATTACTTAATTACTTATATCATCTTTTTGCATGTGTTATTATTTGGCGAGAACTCTTTTTAAAATTCAGTTGTTTTTACTATAAGATCATATAAAAGGAAAAAGGAAAAATAGTTAAAGTCGTGAATTATTTGGATTCCCCGCGTGGGGAATCACTGTGTTTATACAACCTACAAAATTGACCAGTTAATAAATATGTTAATCACATCTTTATTTATGTATGTTTTGTAGCTAGGTAAAACAAAACAACGTTTCTTGCTTACTTATATTATCATTTACTATGTTATTATTGGCGAAAACTGTTTTAAAATTCAAATGTTTTGACTATAAAATCATATAAAAAACGAAAAAGAAAAACTAGCTTAAGTCATGAATTATTTGAATTTTCCACGCAGGGGGTCACTGTATTTATTTGTTAATTTCCGTGTGGGTTGTTGGCGAACAAAAACTTTGAATTAAACAACCATTTTGTTGAACCAGTTTTATTCCAATATTTGGGAGCTGAGAGAAATGATATTGGCTTACACACATTTTTGTTGAACCCGTCTTCGAGCTGAGATAAACGATATTGACTGCTAATGCCCTTATTTTATATTGACTCATTTGTTAATTTTTTTAAGAATAGCAAATGGTTTTATACTTTTATGATGATTTTGAAAAGAAAAAAAAATATTCATCATATGTTACAATTTGATTGTGACATAAATAACTTACTTGATGTTTTTCTAAACTAAAATTTATATCGTCCGACGTCGCACGTCGGACACCACCTAGTATATCGATATTTTTCAAAACAAATCAAATCATACAAATTAATATCCAACAAAAATCAAGCAAATCATGAATATTAGTTTTTTGAGGATATCAAATCCAGCATAAGAGAATTCCTAGGAGAGATAAATTCCTAAGATTCAAAAGTTAACATCCTTACACAGAGAAATTAATCCAATGTGTATTTTTCTGTATAAAATCCAATGTTTAACAAGTTTTTAAAACTGATGACCAAAAGAAAAAAGGTTTCTAAAATTGTTGTGACCCCTTCAAGCTTCACATATTTAGTAATTGAACCCAGACAAGTTTCAAGATTTTATTTGAATAAAAAAAGCGTTATTACAGCCTACATTAAATGGAATAATGGATGACGGTGGTCTGGACTTCAAACGAACTGACCATTGCTTCATCATCTCGTCTGTCTCCGAGTAGTCGAATAAGGCTAAATTGGTTCCTCATTGATTTGTTGATTGCCCAAATGAGCTGAGAAGTCTATTTCAACAAAACAAAAAAAACTAGTAGAAAACAAATCAAGACATAGGAATTAAAAGAGGTTTTCCTACTTACTCACTTGGTGAGTTTTAAAAAGAACGTCCACAAAAATGAAAGACCATAGTAAACACATTTTTAATATCATTGAACTCAATTTGAAATCAGTCTTCTAAAGTTTGAGAGTGATTTGGCTGAAAAGAAAGAGGAGCGCCTAGGAGGAGGAGGGTCCAGCTATGTGCCCCGGTCTTTGGCCGACCTTTTTCCTTATCCTCGCCCACTCTTACGTAACTGAAGAAGCCTTGTTATTATTTTAAATGCTTGTGACTCTCGCATAATAAAGTTTTAGGAATAGTGTAATGTTTTCAGCTTAATTTTTATTTGTCTCAGTTTTCTTGTTGATAAAAATAGTTATTTTATTATTACCAATCAAATGTATTTTAGATTCTTATATTTATCCAATTAAAATTCAAAATGTATATGTTTTATGGTATGTTATTATTTGATTTTTATTAAGATTTTGTAACTTAATGTTTGATTTCTGTTTGACCCAGAAAAGAGAAGGATAACCAGTTGATATAAATATGACTAGATTATATTTCTGATTTTAAATTTTAAGTTTTAATGAGATTTTATTTTTGTTTTGGTTAGCATCTTGTAGTAAGAAAAAAAAAAGAATCTTTAAAATAAATTTTTATTAAAATATTTCTTTTGTAAAACTTCATAATTACATTCATTATATCAACTACATTTTGTATATATACACTCTGACATTTATAAACACATTAAAAAAAAAAGGTTACAAAACTAAAGCTCAAATCATTAACTATATATTTCACTTTATTCATTTTTTTTTCCTTTGATATTTAATATAAAAAATTGAATAAGAATAAATATAAATAGATATGAATTAAATGAACACTTTAAAAAAAATTAATGTAGCATTTTTAGTAGCTGGACACTTTAGAAGAAAAGAATACCGAACGTCACTACAGAATGGGAAAGAACAATGGTTCTCTCAAATTGACAAATAATTGCTTATTTGGTCGGTTCATAATTTCATACATATATGAAATTTTTTAATTTGGGTACACTTAAAGAAAACATAATGCTTATTTAGAGGAAATCTTAGAAGAAGAAGACAATGCCTTATTTAAGAATTAAGAAACAGAAGTATTAGACATACAAGAGAAAGAGAGAATCTCACAGATTTGACTTGGAGATATCAATGGTTCAGAGGAAGACTAGTCATGACCGGTTGGGTCAAGAACATGGCAGGAGCCTTGAACCGGAGATGAAGAAGAGACCAAGACATAGCGAACCAACAGCCCTGGAGAAGCAGGTCGTTGCTAAAGTCACAGGCGAGTCACAAAACTATATGAAAGGAACAAGTAGTTCAGAGAGTAGGAGGCAGAGCCAAAGTGTTGAAGCCGGTTCAGACAAGAAGATTCAAACAGGTGAGAAGCTTGATTCTTGCACTGGAAGTAAGAAGAAAACGAGTAGTACTAGTAAGTCTCTGAAGAAGAGTCTGAGTTTTAAGAGAAGTTGTAGTAGGATTGGTGATGTGAATGCTCATAGAGCAACTTGTTCGTCGTTTCTAAAGAACACGAAGTTACTTACTTCTCCGGATGTCGTAAAACTATGTCCTTACAAGTATTGTTCACTCAACGCGCATCTTCACCTCCAGTTTCATTCTCTTAGAAGTTTTACCTCCGAGAGGGGACGATCTTTGAAGTCTCGAACAAGTATGAAGATGAGTGGTGATGTTGGTTTTGTGGATATCTATGTTGATGAGAAGCATGCCAGTGGAAGCACTCGAAAAGCTGAAATTCAAGAAAGTGATTTTGAGGCTGAGAATATGGGCGTAGAATGTGGAGAGGGTGAAGGTAATGATAAGAGAGGGGATGGTTTAGGATCTGAGAGTGCAGAGATGGTGAGTTTACAAGAAGGTAAAGGTATTAGATCAAAGGAAGCTTCTTGCAACGACGATTTGGAAGTTCTGGCAGATACTGAATTGTGTGGCTCTGGCAACGAAAACATCGGTATGATGATGGACAGCTTTGCCATTCTTGAACAATCAGAAAATGCAAGTGATGATCAAGAGAGCAACAAGGGTACTAACTTGGATAGTTCAATCAGCTTTCTTTTACCGGAACAGCCGATTATACAAGATGACATTATTCACTGTCTCCATGAAATTGTTCTTGATGAGAAGCAGGACTCAAAGAAAGCTGAAGATGGGGAGGAGGCAGGTGGAGAGAGAGAGATTGAAAAGGCAGAAGAGCAGATTAAAAATGTTTCGGAAACAGAGGAAACTCTGTCAACCCTTCCACAAAAACCTTGCAACCAAGAAGAATGCATTGAGAATTGGAGGGAATTCAACCCGAGAGAACCCAAGTACCTTCCAGTTTTCGAAGAGCCATGTAATGAAAAGGTGAAACTAAAGCATCAAGACATGTATGACAGGAAGAATGCAGAGGAGTGGATGACTGATTATGTCCTGCAGAAAACCATCAGCAAACTTGCTCTAGAAAGGAAGAAGAGCGTGGCATTACTCATCGAGGCATTTGAGACAATATCACCTCGAAAACCTTCAAGGCTTGTACTTATGGGAAACACCTTCTAGCTTGCAATTAACATGTAACAATAAAAGCATATGAGTCAAAGGAAAAATGAACCAACTCTTTCTATGAAAATGAATGGCTTATACTGATATCTACAATGAGAGTTTGGGGGTATTTAAGCAATTTGGCATATGTGAATTTATGTATGGTTCCAAGTTCTATAGTTAGGACTTAGGACTAAGGATGGAAGATTTACATAACATTTCATACATTTATCATGACTCCTAGTATAACTAATTACCTAAGAGAGCATGCAAATAAATTAAAAACAGTTTTTAAACACAGAAAATGGTTTCAGTTTAAGGATAAAAGGCAAATCACAAGGAGCATCAAAAGTCCCAATTAACAATTCCTGCTTAAGCAAAGACAGCCTTTGCTGAAACAAGAAGTCTAAGCGTTAATTAACTCATGTACACATGAAGTCCAGAAGANAAAACAAAAAAAAAAAAAAAAAAAAAAAAAAAAAAAAAAAAAGCAGTCCAACAGCAGAAGCTACTAAATTAGCAGATACACAAATTCAGCCCCTAAGAAACAAGTAAAATCAGATCACTCCTTGATGGTTTTGTTGATGAGAGACTTGTGGATGTGAGGGATCACACCACCTCCAGCAATGGTTCCTTTGATGAGAGTGTCGAGCTCCTCATCTCCCCTGATCGCCAGCTGCAAATGCCTTGGAGTGATCCTCTTCACCTTCAGATCCTTGCTCGCGTTCCCAGCCAACTCGAGAACCTCAGCAGTCAGGTACTCGAGGATCGAAGCAGTGTAAACCGCAGCAGTGGCACCAACCCTCCCATTAGCCGAAACTCGGGTCTTGAGTTGCCTGTGGATACGCCCCACTGGAAACTACAATAACCCCAAAACCAAAAAACATCAATACCAATATCAAATTTCACAAACTCATACACTTAACCAAAGTATAATTCCAAACCAGAATCTTATATCCTATAACATAAATTCTACATACCAATATATAATCTGTATCAATTACCTAAAACCAGATCTAAATTCCGACTAACCTATCATCAAATTCCACAAATCAACACGATTACAAACCCTAAATCCTATGATTAACCTGAATTCCAGCGCGGGCAGATCTGGACATCGGCTTCTTCTTGACGTCCTTATCCTTGCTCGCCGCCATAGTTTTTCCGGCGACAAGCCCCTTCCCTCCCTTTCCAGCCATCCTTTGAGATCTCCTTCACACCAAAACAAGAAAACGTCAAAAAGAACCCTAAAATCAACCAGATCTAAAGAAGAGACAAGCAAATTGAGACGGATCCATGGACGAGAGAAGAGAAGAAGAAGAACAAGTACCTAGATTCTGAGAGAGAGAGAGAACAAGAAACAAACAAAGAAAAAAAAAGATTTGTGGGAGAGAGAGATTTAAATTAGTAAGTTTGGTGGGATTTTTAAATAATTTTAAAAACATTTGGGGGGAAACCGTGGACTTGGCGGTTAAAGTTTTTTTATTATTATTTTTTTGCAAAAAGACCCTCTGATTCTTGTTAAATTAATGCCCTAGGAAAATAAGTCATTTTCTTTTGGTATGGAAACACAAATAAAAAGAGACAGTGAATCAATCTATGGGTGCTGTATAACTTGTATGATCAAACTCATTAAGGATTTATTTTGTGAGTGTTGTATAACTCATTAAGGATCATTAAAGAGACATTATATCAATCTATGGGTGTTGTATCTTGTATGATCAAACTCATTAGATCAATCTATGGGTGTTGTGTAACATTAAATTTAGTCAAATAAAGGCATCTTTAATCATTCTCATTAAGAATTTATTTTGTTTTAATCAAACTTAAAAGGTTTCATTAAATTAATGCCCTAGAAAGATAAGTTTTTCTTTGAGTGTTGTATGGTCAAAACTTAAAGGACTTAAAAAGGTTTTTCTTAAATTATTTAGAATAATTTTTCAATAGATAATATATGTTTTTTTTTAATGCATATGAATAGATGAGATGCACTTTTACTTGCCTATGCATAAAAAAAAATGCATGTATACTTTTGGTATGTAAACACAAATGAAAGAGACATTAGATCAATCTATGGTGTTGTATGATCAAAACTTAAAAAGGTTTTTTATGAAATTATTTAGATGAACATTATAAGATATAATATATGTTAAACCAAAGAAAAGATGCATAGGCACATAGATGAGATGCATTTACCTAGTTGTTTTAGATGTGGTATTGGGATTAGCCTCAACCAATTTTTTTGCTTTTGTGGCATTGGCATTAGGCTTGACCATTTTTTTTTTTTTGTGGTTTCTGTTTTGTATGTGAATGAATTGTATTTTTTTTTCTTTTGGTGGTTTTTTTTTTTTTATGTGAATGAATTATGTTGTGTAGTTTTGCTATTTATACAAAAGTATCATTAATTTCTTGTCTCATATAAGTTTTTTAAGAATATTGACGGATTTCCGGCCAAATGAGCTCTACATTTAATTGCTTAACTAAAAATATTTAAAACTATAGTCAAAGTTAGTTTGATTTAGTTAAAACTAAATCTATGACTAATTTAATTCTAGATTTTCATTAGCTTTACTTAATAGATTCTACTAAACTTTGAACTTATGTAGTGTTGACGCGTGGATAGCAGGTGCTGGAGAGCGTGATCAATCTTTTCCACCTATAAATAGCAGCTTATGTTCTATGTTTTCATTCACCAAGCTTTCACAATATCTCTCTTACAAAAAATAAAAAAGGTTGAACTCCATTTCAACATAAAATATTTTTCTTTTGTAGAGAAAGCCCCAAAAATATGATTTTAGTTTTGAGACAATAATACATTAAAAAAAACATTGATATTTTCATTTTCATCACTCGACCCCCTTCCATTCCAACCATGTTTCTTCGTTTTTTGTGTTTGGAAAAATTTAACATCTCGTTTTTCTTCCTCTATTTTTTTTTAATTATTATTATTGTTCATAAATCTATTTGATTCTTTGTAAAAAAAATTATTTTTTTAATTATTATTACTAGAGAATTCATGTCTCTCTCTTTCTCTCTTTTTTCCTTTTAGGTTTAGGTTTGAAGGAAAAATGTCGTCTCGTTCAAGGATCCAGCCAGTCAACGCAAGAGGTGTAGCAGAGGAGCCATCATATCCGGACGAAACGAGACAAATGCCAAAAACTCGATTGATGCGGTTTTTTGAGCGTCCATTCGCTTTGAAAAACCAATCAGGTGGAGGAAATTCACCGAGAGGTAATTCTGATGAATTTGAACCGGACTCAGTTTGTTTGGAGAAGATGGTTCAGAACTACATGGAGAATGAAACTCAACCAAAGTGTATTGCTCGCAACTATTTACGTTGTTTCATTGGGGGTGGCACTGATAGCTCTGATGATGAAGAAGACGAATCTAATGGAGATCTTCAAAAGATCAAGGTATTTTTTATGTTAGAGATATTAATTATTGGATTTTTTTTTTTTTAAGGCTAATCAAAATATTTATGCAATTTTTCAATATTTTGTAGAATCTGGTTCTTAGTGCTAACATCTCTGAGGAAGCATCTAAAGTGAAGGAGATGGGGGAGGAGTCTGATCCACGCTTGAAAACCTTGGTTGATGAGTTGGTTGCTTTAGGATATGATGCTGCAATATGCAAATCTAGCTGGGAGTACTCGAGAAGGACACTTTGTCCTGCTGGTAATTAATCAAGTTTTTCCTCTTATTTTTAATTATCGATTTCAGATTTTTAAATTTTGACAACAATTGTGTTCCAAAATGACAAACAGGTAAATATGAGTATCTGGATGTGATGCTGGGAGGAGAGAGAGTGCTGATCGATATCGATTTCAAGTCAAAGTTTGAGATCGTTCGTCCAACGAAAACATTCAAAGCGATATCGCAAAAACTACCTTATGTATTTGTGGGACAATTCGATAAGTTAAAGAAGCTTGTAGTCGTTGTGTCTAGAGCCGCAAGGGAAAGCTTCAGGACGAGCGGTCTTCATGTGCCTCCGTGGAGGAAACCAAAATACATCTTAACCAAGTGGGAGGCTCCTCATGTTCGTCGCAAAGGAGGAGCATAAGCAATATATTTTTTAATTAAATTTCTTATGGTGTTTTGATGTAATGATATGATTCTAAGAATCATTATCAAGAACTATCTATGTTTATTTGCATCATGTTTTTCGCTTTTTATTTAGATTGAATAAAAAAACAATGTTTCTCAGATTTTCCAACACTTAGATTTTACTGTTTCATCACACAGATTTGATTATAAAAATTAAGTAATGTTGGGACGTAGGTAAACAATCATAAAATGCATAAGGGCCTAGCTCTCACTGTTTCACACTTTCACATACACCATCATAATGGATTTTTCCCTAACTCATTTTGGGTAGATATTTAATAGACTTGGATTCGATATTTAATTTAGTGTCTATGCATGTTCACTATTCTAATAAAAATTTTTATTTTAGGATAAGAAAATATAAGAAACAAAATTGTGTGTGATGCTGCTAAGTAATGACAATGAATGAAAGTGCCGATTTCAATACTTGGCATAATATTGATTTCAATTTTTAGTTGAGAAACTAGTCTTTTATTAAATTATATTATTTAAAAAATATAGCTATATATGTCTACAAAAAATTCATAATGATTTGATATGATTTTCATTGTAAAGATAATTTGGAACTTTAAAAAGTTTATAAAAATAGGTTATTTGAGCTATAAAAAACTTTAGGTGGATTTTGTTTTTGTTTAAGAACCAATTTGAGGTGGACTATTATACTACCTTTAAAAAAAAAAGTGGACTAGATAATCCTTTTTTAATAATTATAATCTACAATTAAAACACCTTGTTATTGATGAGATTACATATTAATCACAGCATACTCTTCCATTTTTAATTAAGAAGATCATAAATGAAGGCGAGTAATAAATAGTAAAAGATTTGGTAACAGAGAGAAGCTGACAGAGTAAAAATAACGGAACCTTTTACTGTTTTATTATACTCTAATGAAACACACGCATGAAAAAAATGAAACATGTCATGGTTTTTTTACCCCATAACCACTCGGATATGTTACATGGGGGACAATGATGTATATGGTTTGCATAGGTGATGAAAAAACACAATGACTAAAAACTGAAATTGTCCAAAACTTGTAGAGTGTGGTATGGATATAAAGAAGTTTGAGTTTTACCTTAGAAACAAACAACAAAACTTTACTCATCGACCTCTGCTCTGATTTCTCTTTGGAGTTCATCTTTGTATTCTTCAAATGTGCCTGGGAACGTAGTCACTGTTCCGTCTTCTACAACCCAAAGTTGACTCTTCTCCTCATCCTCACAGACACGCGATATGAGTCTAGAGTCGTGACTCACCAACACAACTCCTCCTGAGAACTCATCTAGTGCATATGCCAACGCGTCTATACTCTGCATATCTAAGTGATTTGTTGGCTCGTCGAGAAGTAATATGTGTGGCCTAGACATTGAGATGGAGGTGAACACAACCCTAGCCTTTTGTCCTCCAGACAGTTTTGCAATTGGAGTTAAGTGGTTGTGACTTGGTAGCCCAAACTTGCCTAGTTTTGCACGCACCGCTTCTTGCTTGCTTAATCCCTCTTGGTCAGGATGAAGGCGAAGAAGATATTGAACCGCTGTTTCTCCCATGGTTAATAGGTCGACAAAGTGCTGAGAATACCTACCAATCCTCAGCTTTTGACTTCTTCTCATTTCACCCTCGGTTGGAACTAAATCTCCAGCAAGAAGATTCAAAAGAGTAGATTTTCCAGCTCCATTTGGCCCAACTATAGCGACCCTTGTACCCATATCAATACCTACATCGACATCTGAGAGCCTGAAATCTGGCCTGTTGGGATAGCAGAAGCTAACATCAATCAACTGCAAGAGAGGAGGAGTGAGCTCGGTTGGTTCTGGAAAATGGAACTCCACGTTATAATCTCTCCACCTCCTTGGAGCAACTGGTTCCGGGCCCTCCTCATCGACTGCCTTACCCTTCGCCTTACTCTTGGATGCTTCTTTCGCTGCAGCAAACTTGGCCCTGTCCTTTACCTTCTCCTGTTGTGCCCGATTTCCAGTCCTCTGTGCTGCTTTAAGCTGTTTAGCGTGCGTCTCGAACGTTCTGTTCTTCTCCTTGCGTAGCTGATCATATCCAGCTTCAAAAGCGTCAAAATTACCACGATAGAAGTGGAGATTCTGGTCATGCAAATGTATTATATCCGTGCAGACAGTGTTGAGGAAGTCCCGGTCATGGGAAACAACAACCAACGTCTTCTTCCAGCGACACAGATACTCCTCTAACCAGAGAACAGCTCTCAGGTCAAGATGATTGGTAGGTTCATCTAACAACAATAGAGTAGGCTGCATAAACAGAGCTCTAGCTAACGATATTCGCATCCTCCAACCACCACTGAACGACTGAGTTGGACGGACTTGCATATCTCTTGTGAAACCTAACCCAGCAAGAATTTTGGACGCCTGTGCTTCAGCAGCATCTGACCCCAAGATCTGTAGCCTCTCATACACTTCGGCAAGCTTTTCTCCACTATCATCATCTTCGCCATCAACATTTTCTCCATCAGCTCCAGAAGAAGAATTCTGCAGAGCTTCAGCCTCTTCACGTAGCTTAACTAATTCTTCATTGGCAGAAACAACTGCCTCTAGAGCACTCTTTTGATCACCGACCACCTCTTGCTCAACAAGAAGAACATCAATATTCTTCGGAACAGGAATCTTCCTCCATGCTAAAAGCTTTAACAGCGTAGACTTCCCCATTCCATTTGGGCCAATCAACCCATACCTTTTTCCATGTGATATGGTAACACGGGCGTTTTTCAGAAGCTCTTTACCTCGAGCAGAGACAGAAAAAGAATCAACCTTTATATCTTTAACATTTGCACCCGCATTGTCTTCTCCTTCGAGCACAGACGTCTTGGTCCCAATAACAACCGTGAATGCATCATGGTCATCCCTCAAGGCCTCTCTCTTAGCAAGTTCAGCAGCTTGGAGAGCTGCTCTTTCTTTCATCTCTCGCTTCTTTTGTTCCTTATCAGTCACAGATATGTCAAGGTGCCTTTGCTCACTCTTCTGCTTCCTCCTTATCTCCATCTGTCTCTGTTCCTCATCAGATTCCCCCTCGTCTTCATCCTCAGAAGAAGGAAGATCAATACCGTCAGTGTAAGAGGAAGGTTTCTTCGGTAAAGGCTTGGCTCTTGACGAAGAAGCCTTCTTGGGTTTATCTTCTTTCAGTTCCGCAAGCATAGCAGAAACCGAGAGCGGTTTGGGTTTCTCCTTTTTGGTGTCTTTCCCACTACCCTTTCCCTTTGAGGGAGCACCAGCACTCTCATCAGACTTCTTCTTCCCCATTTAAGCCTCTAATGTAAAAAAGTCCAATTAAAATTGATAATTCCCAAATTCCACAAAATTAGGGTTTCATACTTGAGCTCAATCGCAACAATTCAATAACTAAGTTTCGTTACCCGAATACAATTACTGATTCCGAATCTTGAATTTCAAGAGTGTATACAGAGACGAATCTAGGTTAAAGTATTCTACGAGCTATGCATCAACAACGAAAGTAGAGATATTAATTTTACTATTGGGGATTCGGGAGATACCTGAGAGATAGACGCGAAATCAGAATCGGAGTACGTACGACGGCGAAATACAAAAAGGAGGAGGTTGATCGTGAGGTTGTGGAGGTCTGAGAGAGACAACGCGGCGCAGAGGAAATAACGAAAGAATAAAGATGGGTTGTCGTAACCCTTTTCTCCTTCTATTAATTCCGCCCCAAAGTCGTACAAAATCTAATGTCGGTTTTTATATACACGAAATCGGAATGACGAGATTGGGACCGAACCAAACCGGTTCTTAATAATCAGATTATTATTAGTAATGTTACGACTTAAACCAAGATTCATAAGGAATAACTCACCAGGAAATAGCTAGGTTTTCCTAAACAAACATCTACTTTAACATATTTAGATAGGTTTTAAAGCTATCTCCATTCATGCTCTCACACCAAGTCTCTCCCTATTAAAAAAAAACAAAAAATTAAATAAAAATATTTTTTTAAACAAAAATAGTGAGAGATTATGAGAACCTCTTTTCTCATTCACACATGTCACTTTGTTAGCAATTCATGTTTTATTATAATAATTTCAATTATCAATCATTTTAAAAGTAATTATATCATTTACATATTATTATTTTTTACTTTTTATTTTTTTATAAATTATAAAATAAAATTAACTATCCAACAAGTCCTATTATGCATAAGTTTAAATTACATTTTAATATTATATTTAATTAACAAAAACTAAATTAATAGAATAATATTAAATTATTGTCTTAATTAGAAAATATAAATATTTGAAAAAAAGTTCTGAGATTTTTTCTTTTTAAAATCTAAGAATATACTGTAAAAATCATATATAATTATCATTCTGTTCCTATATGTAGATGTCATCTCTTCTCTTTTTCACACACCATAATACATATTTAAAAAGTATTTAAACCCTAAAATCATATAAAACAATTTAAAATGATAACTTAAGTACTACAAATTGGAATATATAAAAATAGATAAAAATAATATTTTTAGTTAATGGTAAATAAAAAAGAAAAATTAGCAAATCTATCACCTTTTACCATAGAAACTAAAAGCATAACATATTATTATTTTAATCAAAGTCAGAGGTAAGTAAAAGACTTCTAAGCCCACCATCTTATTTTCAAAATAACAACCTTCTTTACACATTTTGTTTTTTTGTCAGAATTGAAATGATTTTTTAAAAAAAATTAAATCGTACTTCTCTATGCAAAAGAAAAAGAAACCTACCTTTCCCCCATTTTCCTTCCTTTCAATTTATTTTCCTAAGAACTGTTTTCTTCTATCTTTCTCCTACTCTTTCAAATTTGTTCCACAAAACCGCTCGCAAATCTCGTGAATTGAACGCAATCACTTCACTTGCTCGCAA
>OVAP01004054.1:0-15314 GCA_900406295.1 Aurinia saxatilis | reverse complement strand
ATTATATGTTTATTATAGTAAAAACCGGTAAAATATGAGGTATATCAAAACCATGAAAAAGAAAGCAAGGACAAACACAAGAGAACGATTAGTAAAAACAAATGAAAAATAAAAGAAAATAAAGAAATGCGAAATAAAAACCTTGTGGGTGGCACCCGATGCCAACGACACGGGAGATGTCATTTTCGAGGCCAAAAATGCACCCGGAATCAGGTGCTCACGGTGGCACCCGATGCCAGGGACATGTTCTTTCAAACTCTGCCTTCTCTTCAATCTTTCTTGATCCTTTGCTTGTTTGCTCATCTCCTGATCTTTCATGCATCTTGTCCAAGTTCTACCATGTCCAAAATAGCCTAAGAAGTACCTAAATCATGCAAATATGCTATGTAATTGCAAGAATGCAAGTCTAAGTACTAAATGCAAGCCAAAATGCATAATGTAGCTAAATGCTAGGTAAACTATCAACAAATGAGGCAAAAACTAGACTAAATGAATGTAAAACAAAGGTAAAAACAGTCCTAAAATGCAATACATCATCGTGGTCGGCCGTCACTCTCGAGACGGAGTCGGCCTGTCGTTGGAAGGCTTTAATGGATGACACAGTATCGAAATAATACTGAGATCCCCCCATGATCATATTGAACCGAGTCCGAGGACCTCGCTGCTGGTCTTCTTCCTCGGCCATGTTGCGTTTGGTTGGATCGTCTTGCTGGGGAGCAGGACGAGGCTCGTCTTTCCTCGGCCTTGGGAAGTCTTTAACACCGAAACCTCCCAACTTTCCCTCGGCCAGACACTTGGGGAAGAGGGCTCCCAGAACTTTCCAATTCACGGTGATATGCCCTTTGTTTTGGTGATAGTCGCAGAAAGCGTTTTCGTCGTATGCGTTCTGGAGAAGCCACTGGTTCGAACGACCTCATCCTCGGCCGCCCGTTTTGCGTCCTCCTCAGCCGCGACCTCGGCCGAAGCCTCTTCCAGCTGTGTCCTCGACGTAATTGCATTTGTCATCTTCGGAGTACTCCACGAGATAATTATGAGCACCACCTTGGGAGGACCCTTCGTGGTCCACATAGCGTCCGGTAGCTGTTTTCGTTCGGCTCGTTAGCTGAGACAAGGTGGGTGCTGGTCGGCTCGTCGACCTTCCCTGCTAGGTTTGAAGGGTTAGCATCTCTTCCTCGTCGGCTATGTACCCTACTGTTCTCTGGAGAGCCTCTTAGACAGTGACCAGTTGCCGATTTGCCAAGGATCGATGGAGTTTACCTGTGAACAGCATGGCTTGCTTCAAAGCTTCGAGGGTTGCCTCGTCTCACATTCCATTGATTTGTGTCAAGGTGGATTTGAACCTTACTATGAAGTCACAGAGTGATTCGTTCTGCCCCTGTCGGATGTTCCAAAGGTCTTTTCCGGTTGGCTCTAAACCTGCCAGTATGATGTATTGCGCCAGGAACTTGCTTTACATCATATCGAAGTTTCCTACTGAGAATGGTTCGAGCTTAATGAACCAGCATAGCGCTGCCCCCTCGAGATGCTCGACGAACAAAAGGTAGAGTCCAGCATCTTGTTGTCCTGGTGGGAACTTCGCTCGGTCCATGGCTACATGGAAACCATCAAGGTGGGCTTTAGGATCGGTGAATCCTTTGAAGACTGGAATCTTCATCTTCCCCAGATCGAGGATATTCACCGCTGTAATCGCGGGAGTGAATGGCTTTCTCCTCGCTTCTTGTAGCATGTGGTTGATTGCTTGAGCTGAGGACGTTGCTCGGTGAACCTAGGATTGGACCACTTTGCACCCGTCTTGAGTTCTAGTAATCATCGCTCTCATCTCCTCCAACTCGACACGGAGATCTCGATTCTGGGATTCCTCGTAAGCACCTCGGTCGTCATCGGAGATTATTTCCTCGTTGACTTTGGCTCCAGGCTCGGGGGCTCGCTCGCCGTTAGGACCGAGGACAACTTCGTCCTAGGCAACATGTCTGACTTTGCCTTCTGCGTTCCTCGTTGGTTTGCGGGTAGCAACAGGCCTCGGACCTTCCTCGCGATTAGTCCGGGGATCATGTACTCTTGTAGGCGTCGGCTACTCATCTTGGAGGAGTAGGAGGACGAGTAGGGTCCGGAATCTTGAAAGTATTTGAAGGTGTCTGAAACCTTTCTCCATAAAAGATGAGCGCGCTTCGAGCGTTAGTCGGGACTCGTCTCGAAAGTTTTCTTGTGCCAGTGAGTTGGGTGGAGATGGTATTTAGCTGATTGAGGATGTCGAGGTTTGTCTCCTACTGTCTTGCGGCTCTCTGAGCGAGGTCAGCGATGGTTGCCGGCGACAGCTTCTGGTGGGTGAAAACACATAATCACTATTTGTTCGAGATTCTAAAGAGGAAACTCGAAGCAAACAGCTAAGCACAAACAAAGAATTAGCGAAGAGCTTTTGTATTGATTTATGTAAGTAAAATCTTTCGTAGCGTAAGCTTTTTTAAGGTTCTTCAGCCAGAAAGAGATGATTTACAAGTTTAACCTAAAGAAGTCTATATATACAAGATTATGCCAACTTTGAGATAAGCTAAACTCCTAGATCTTCTCGTATATTCCTGATCTTTCTTGCCTTTTCCTTCAGGTCGGCTCGTCTACTTGGGCTTCGATCTTCTCAGCCTTTGATAAGTACTGGGCTATTTGGAGTGTTTGCTTGGCCCATCATAATATGCTGACGAACTCGGCCTTCCAAAATAGACAAGAATAGGCCGAGAAAATGATTCTGGTATTTCCTCGGCATGATGTATGTGGTGCAGACCTGTCCGAGGACATGATACCGGTAATGTCCTCGGCTTGGCGAATGTAGAGAACTATGCCGAGCTCATGATTCAGTTAATGTTCTCAGCATGTCCAAATGCAGATTATGCCGATGAAGTGACTCAGCTAAACTTGCTCGGCATCTTTTAGTAGAAGAGTGGCCGAGGTCATTTCTTAATCGATGACCTCGGCCTAAGTGTCCAGGACTTAGTCATTTTCTTCGACTGCTTTTCTTTGATCGCAAGTGGGGATATTTGATCCCCACATTAAATTTCAAGTTGGTACTTATAGTAAGTTGCAATTTCGAAAGTATGGTCCATTTAAGGTGTTGCAGAAGATGAAGGATAAAGCTTATGTTTGGGTTCTCCGAGAGACCATGAACATTTTTAATACGTTTAATATGGTCAACATACATGAGTACCATGCAGATGGGGTTTTTTAGAACTAAGAGTTATTCACAGGCGGAGGAAATTGATGTAGTAGGGATTTAATATATTTTCTGAATTTTCTCTATTTTAGTATTTCCTAATATTTGTTTGAGTTTTAGCTATATATATATATATGTGATTGTAATCATATTTTAAAAATTCTTAAACAAAATTCGAGAGATTAAATTCTAAAATTTTATCCTTCAAATTTATCGTTTGCATCTAAAAATTTGCGTGTTGTCATACCGACTGACTGAGTAGGCTGATATTAACGATTTCATCTGATGATATATGATTGCTTTGTTTGGTCAGGGTTTTGTGTGGGAAAAAAAAAATCGACAAAATTCAGCTTCTAGTTAAGTTTTCAATGTAATTTCATGAAAGTTGAGTTCTATGTACTCTTTGGACGAAATTTTAGTATTTATTTGCATCATTCTTATCAGAATTTTGAAGATGATCATCTCATTCGATGTTACATGTCATTTTATAATAAAAAAAAATTGCTCGCAATATGTAGGATTTTTGCTTCTCGATCATTTTAGTTGGGATTTTGCATCATCCTAATTTACTAGCGTTGGGTTTCTTCAGAGACTGGACTAGCTAGGAACCTAATTTCTTCTTAAAAATGATCAGTTTGCTGATCGAGCAGGGAGGAGACTGCGATTTTTTCTTGATTGGTCTGAATTCTTGCACAGCTTGCATTAGGCTATGATTCGGACGTAGATCTTAATTTGTACTCCAAACGATACATGAAAAAAGTTGGAAAAATGACTTAAGAATTACAAGATAACGTTTTGATTTTATGCCATCAACGTGAAATTATAAGTGAATTAAAGAGTGTACCAGAACTTAATTTGTACTCCAAACGATACATGAAATAAGTTGGAAAAATGACTTATTACGAATTGCAAGATAACGTTTTGATTTTATGCCATCAACTTGAAATGATAAGTTAATTAAAAGAGTGTACCAGAACCATCACTCCGTCTTCATAATATACGAAGAATTCAACAAAACTAGTACAGATTGAACTGAAAACATTTTTCATTAGCTTCCAAATTCACAGCTGCTGAAGTGAAGCTTCCTCTTAACGTTTTTCATTTTTGGTCAATATAAACTGCGTCGACATCATCAAGTTCTAATAGTTTTTGCATAAGCTGTTTGTTCAATTCCATAGCCTCATCATCCACCTGCAACAACAATCCCCGTAAGCACATTTTTCCAACTGGATGATTGATGATTGGAAACAAAGAGTAGTTCAAATTTATAGAAAAAGAACACACGATTAAATCTTGCAATGTAATATTATCTAACTGATTTAGATATCCTGTAATCAGGGCTACCAATCCCCACAGGCCATAAGGGGCATGAGCTTTATTAGCATATGCAATCTACAATGTATTTAACACATCAAGTGAGGATAACTACGATTCTCGATTTGTTGATAACATGAATAGAATCTATAAGTTGGTATTAGCCATGAGGAAAAAGGTAAAGCACAGAGGTTACGACAGAGTGCATAGGTTCAATACCTCAATTGTAGTCAAAGGGAGCAGTTCAGAGCCATTGTCAGGTTCGAAGTTTATTCCTTCATCCCGTAGCTTTGATAATACCATTGAGTAGTTCTCAGAAGAAGTTACAATTTTGTAGTACCTGAGTAAATAAATATACAGACAAGAAACCAATGAAACAAAAGAACATAAAAGTATACATACGAGTCATCCAGGGATCGTCTTGTCACAGCCATCTGAGTAATTGGCAATATGAAAACTCGCTTTCTTATTCATACCGCATGGTATGAAAACTGTATGGTAACTTAGCTGTTCATGAGAATAAAATGCACTAGGTCTAGATACATGAGTACATTATACATAGAAGCAAAAGAATTATCTTGCAGACTCTATGTTCAGTCACTTGATTACTTTTTGGTTTCAATCTTGAATGATGTTTCTAACTCGTTTCACGAAGTGACTATCTCTAACTCCAGCACAACTTTAGTTTCATCACCAACGGAAAACAGTAAACGTAGTAATGAGAGGCAAAAAAGAAATGATGAGAGTCAACATATTATATTGGTAATATACCTATCCTCCGAATCTTCATCGGTATCATCTTCATAAGTTGAGGGTTCTAGAACATCCTCTGCTCCAGCATCTAAAGCAACAATTAGGAGCTGATCTTTGTCAGCATCGGTGACCTTTATATTGACTACCCTAACTCGTCTAAACTTGAACATAACAGATCCTGAATCAGCCAATTTGCCTCCGTAATCCTTAACCACCGATCTAACAGCTGCCACAGATCGATTAATTTTGTCTGTTAAGACCTCGACTACCATACTAACTCCGCCGTAGCCATATACCTGAAGCATAAAAAAGAAAAACAAGTGTACCCTCAGAAAACAATTCAGAGGTTTAGAATAAGCTAGTGGCTAACCTCGTAAATCTTCTCCATAAAAGCTTCTTGGCCCTTGTCAGAAGCCCTTTTAATATTACGTTCCACAATGTCTTTAGGTACATCTAGTTCCTTTGCTTTATCAAGTATGGTAGCGAGAGCTGTGTTTGAAACTGGGTTCGGACCGCCTTTTTTGACACTGCAGGACCATAAAACCCAAACATATCAAACAATTACACTTATAACAAGAAGAGATGGAAAACTTACGCAGATACAACCTCCTTGCCAATTCTACAATATAGCTTCGCCTTCTTAGAATCTTGAGCCCCCTGAAACACGGTTTATTTGTGAAAACTGCATTTTATGGTTGGCATCAACAGTTGGGGAAAACGGACCTTCCGGCCAGCAATTTTGGAAGAGCGACGACCCATACAAAGAGGAGAGGGGATCCAAATCTTTCTGACTTGAGGCTTGCGGCAGTTCCCGTCCGTAAAAGACGAACTAGTGTGAGGCGAGAATGAGGAAAGAAAGGAGAGAGAGTTCCTCACAGTATGGTTCCTGGATTTCGAAGAGACGCCATTGCAGAATCTGAGGAGGACTACTCTCATCGAGCTCATGCTTCAACTCACCAAATCCGGTTATCCTAACTTTGTGACTTTAAAGATAAATATATCCGTCCCTCTTGGTTTATTTCATTGTGTTTCTTTTTTTCTTTTCTACTAAGAGAGAACATTAAGACCCAAAAACTAAAGTAGCAAAGAAAGGCAAAGGTATCGAGAGGAAAAGAAAGACAGAGTGAAACAATGAACCAACAACAAATTGTTTATTGAATTAAGATTCTAGGAATCACTAAACGAATTAAGAAAACACGATTTTATGAAATAAATAATAGGTAATGCCGGATTACAAAATCATAACAACAACATAAACAATGAATTAAAAAAAAAAAATATATATATATATATATATAATTCGAAAGCGGATTTATTGAATTAAAATTGTACAAATTACAAAACCATATTAAAAGAATACGATTTTATTAAATATAAAATAATTCAAAAGAGAATTTATTGAATTGAGATTGTAGAAATAAAAAAGAACATGATTAATATTCTCTTCTTCCCGTCCACAAATTTAACATCTTTTACGTTCAATGAAATGTCTGGATTTTAATTTGTCATTCACATGTAAAATACCAGTCGCATCACATCATAAAAAGTGTTTGATCTTAGGAGCTTGCAATTTCCAAACCTCAAGACCATTAAAAGAAGGAATCATGAAAGATTCCAAAATTAACTATCTTTTATATTTGTAACTAGAAGACTGATATGACATAGTAAGATCACTCAATATAATTCCAAGTACAATAATCATCCAATTGATGAACAATCAACCATCAAAGGCTGGAAGAAGCATCAAACTATAATCAAAACATGGTAGTAATAATATGAATGCTTGATATAATACATTAATAACTCTCCTTATAACACCATATACAAGCTACTAAACATGTAGTACAACAAGGGTCATCTCCAGAAGAAACTAGAACTATACATATATTTAAATCCAATCTAAACAACATTAAAACTTAGAAAACTATCAAACGAAGATAAGAGAGAGAGAGAGAGAGAGAGAGAGAGAGAGAGAGAGAGAGAGAGGCATTTCATCGGTCATGAACTAATAACATGGTCAGAGTAAATTGATGAAGATCAGTTGGTTGAGAATTAACATAGTAAACACTTCTAGGAAGAGAATCTGTAGATTGTAGATTAACCCATTCACATTATGTTAATCCCTCTAGAAAGTTATGAACTTTGACAAACATCAAAATTGCCAAGTTTATACCTTTTAAGCATTAAGCAAACTCAAATAACTTACTTGTTCTCATAAACTGCAATTTTCATTGGTTTTGGTGATATTAAAACAAGCCTACAATTTATATGAACGATTCTAGATTCAATAAGCTCAAATAAATTACTTGTTCCACTAAACTGCAACTTTTATTGATTTTACTAACATTAGAACAAGTATACAATCTATATGAACAATCCTAGATTCAATAAACTACCATTTGTTCTCATTTCTCAATGTCTAAGGAAACAAAACTAAACAATTTGTTATCTCAAGCATTTCATCGAACACTTGCTAGACGTGAAAAATGATTAACATCAATTTCTAAATGATCAAGAAAGTAATAGGATTAATGTGTGGGCTAGAATTCACACACAACTAAAGACTTGTCAAACGGATCTTTTAAGGGAGTATCGACTTTTGATGGGGATTTAGTTTTCGCTCAAAATATTCTTGCAAGTGCACATTCTCTCGCAGTAGCACTTAGGGATCGAATCCATAGGGAGGCAAAGTGTACACATAAGCAAAAATCGATTCGACTTGAGCTAATCAACAAAATATAAGCTTGGTTTTTTTATCGATCGAATGAGTTTAGTCAATCGATCGATTAGAAACGTTTTTGTAAATGCAAAATGAAATGAAAGAAAAAGATAAAACACCAGTTGTTGCAATTGTGGGGTTTCAGAGAATTCTCTAGGTTTCATGGATTAAATTATTCATGTTTTATAGGCAGATAAAAATCCAGTTAAGTAATAAAGCCACTTGTAAATTAATCTTCCTATTTTTATAGTAGTGATTAAACATGTCTAACATACTAATTCACACAATAGTCACAAAGTGTAAACTAGGAAAGCAAGTGCAGAAGTTGTTTACCTATCATTTAATGCTAGTTCTTATCAATCTCATCATATTATCAAAATGAAGAGATCAATATATAACAAATCACTAAGGTGTCAATCCTAGCAATCATGTGTTAAGTATAAATCCTACCTATCTATCAAGTCATGTATAACCTATTAAAAACTCCTATTCCCAACAAAAGATCTACTCAAGAATGAATGAAACAACCATAGCAAAAGCAATAGAAATCAAATCCATGAGTAAATAGAAAAGGGTTCAATATACTTCTCCAAATCAGTAGACAAGGATGAGAAATCTTCTCCCTTAGAACAACAAGACGAAATAACAAAAGATTTAAGAAAGAAAATGAAAGCAAAGTGCTCTCTCTTGAGAGTTTTGGTGAAAGAGAGGCACACCAGTCTTTTGAGACGAAATTCTCTTTATATAGAGGGTGGAGGACGTCTGAGGGCTTCAGTGAAGTGATAGAATCGAATCAGCTGAAGAGAATCAAAATATTTTATCTTATCTCTTCTGATCAATCGAACAAAGGTATATTCGATCGAATGTATCCCACTGAATATTCTCTTACGCATTTTAAAGCTTCTCAAGTAAATCAGGTCTGAATCGATCGATTCCAACGGCATTTGATCTATTGGGCTCATGGGATCTTCATGGGCGGCTCTTCATGGGCTTCAGAAAACATTTTAGGCCGTAATCGATCGATTCAATATGGAAATCGATCGATCGCTCTTCCTCCGCGTTCTTCGACTGCTTCACATCGAGACTGCACAATCTGTTTTTAGTAGAATAAGCATAACTTAAGATCTAACCGTTGGAATTGCTTCATTACACTTGCATTGGAAAGCGGACTGCTTCATATAGCTCGTGTCAAATTATTAGAGCAATCTATGATGGGGAAGGTCTTCATCTAAGGCCAAACTTCTGGAGCGTGGAACTGATCCTCTTCACTAGTCTTCAGTATTAAAGGAATAACTTATTGGTCGTTGGGACGAATGACTTGATCCAAGCCACAGCTGAATCTAGTGGCTTGATTGTCTTCAATTCTCACTTCAATCCAAAATGCACAACAGATTCATATGGCCCCGAACATTTGGTGTTGAATTGCTGAACTTGGAGAATAATGCCCATTTATGACCTAAAAAGCTCTATTTCCAAAAAATACTTTGAAAACATAAAATAGTGAAAACCATCACTTTTATCTTGAAATAATTTTGTTTCGTCATAAAAAGTAATTGAATTATATGGTAAAAAGCGGTAAAATATCACCCCTATCAACTCTTTATTGTGCACCGCTTAAAGTAAAAGCAAGAGACAAGGAACAAGAGAAGAAAGTAGGGTTGTTTATTGATAGAGAATTCTTAAGGGTTACCAGTCTTAATATATTTCGAGATGATCAAAGACCTACGACCTTAAATCATATATATACTCCTAACTAAACCGCGTAGCTCGTGGGCCATCTTCTATTTCTTGCCGATCAATGTAGCTCGCGGGCCACGTCCATCACGTAGCTTGTGGGCCATCTTCTATTTCTTGCCGATATACTTCCATTTCTCCAACAATCTCCTGGATGGTTTCCTTTTCTCAAGATATTTTGATCATACTATTCTCGAATCTTCTTATTTGACGGCGCTTTGTTTAGATCATAGGATATGTCATGATGAAAGATGGAGATGGGCCCACGACATGGAACTTGGCCGTTTAGCTAGCTACAAGTGTTTCTGGGCCCACAAGATTGTTCGATAATCTTGTGAGTCATATGTGTTCGGATGATCACTTCTTTAAAAACCTTGGTAAGGATAACCATGTGGAAAAAGACCTTACCGAGGGAAAAAGAGTGGGATCACAAAGATCTTCATCGATCGTATGATGAAATGCTCGTCGTGGATCTCAATTCATCGTTGGTCTTAAGACGTTTGATTAATTGGGACCCACGGGATGACTCGAGTCGTGGAGTTCAAATGGGAACAATCTTATTAGCCATGCATGGTAGCTTGTCCGCAGGACCTGTCGAGAGACTTTGGCTCGCGGATTAAACTGACGAACAATCTGCCTAAAAGGAAGACATGGCCCGCGAGCCACAAGGCAAACGTGGCCCGCGAGCGAAGGAGGGACATGGCTCGCGGGACGTGTCGAGAGACTCGTGTCCCACAAGCTTTGCATGGTGTCGTAGCTCGCAAGCTACGAATGAGATATGGCCCCTGATTTACACTCTTGACGTCCCCCGCGAGCTACGCTCTTGAGGTCGCTCGCGAGATACACTCTTGACGTAGCTCGCGAGCTTCACAAAGATGTGTCCCGCGAGCTATGTTATGATGTGGCCCGAGAAATACGTTGTGATGTAGCTCGCGAGCTTCACGACGGACGTGGCCCGCGAGCTGTGATGGACATGGCCCGCGAGTTACGTTTTGATGTAGCTCGCGAGCTACGTGATGAACCTGGCCTGCAAGCTACGTGACGGACGTTGGCCGCAAGCTACGTTGTGATGTAGCCCACGAGCTTCGTGACGGACGTGGCCTGCGAGCTACGTTGTGATGTAGCTCGCGAACTATGCGATGGACGTGGCCCGCGAGCTACGTCGTTACGTAGCTTGCGAGCTTCGTGATGGACGTGGCCTGCGAGCTATGTTGTGATAGCTCGCGAGCTACGCGATGGAATTGGCCCGCGAGCTATGTTCGTGTCGTAGCTCGCGGCTAAGCTTGCTCATTGCGATTGACTGACCATCGATGTTAACCGACCGAGCATTCCTCGATGGATATGCATTGCTTCCGGCCGGTGGTCGAGGGTAGTCCATCGAGCATTGTAACACTTGATGGTATGGAAAAGTATCCAAGTCGTGGGCCGTAGCCGTTAACTGTTTTACGCTATCAACCTTCGGGGGAGGAATTCGATCCCCACAATTAAGACCACAAATTGATCAAGGAAACAATAAACCCAACCTAGATCAACCACTAATCAATCATCAGAACACAATAACCTACTAAACTCACATACCATAAAAGGCTCTCATTACTAAGAAGGTTTTTTTTTTATTAAGAACCATGTTTTCTGATACAAAGTGATTTAAAAATAAAAGAGATTTTTTTTTCACAAAAGCTAAAATAAGTATTTGAAGGCTCTAAAAACGGACACGAGTCAACCCGGAACAAACCGGGTCGGATCCGGGTCAAATAGGAAAAATCAACAAAAGTCAACATAAAGTCAACGCATGTGGACACGAGAGGGGACAAATGCCATTACCCGGGATAACATAAATGTTGCATTTTCTTCTTCTCTCAGAACGGACACTGCCATATTCCAGCTTCTTCTTAGTTTTGTCACTCCTTTCTGCGCTCTTTTACTCATCTCTTGTTCCTCAAACTCCTTCCAAGTCTCCATCTTATTCCATTAACTCCAAAAGGTACGTAAAACCTCTAAATATGCATTGTAAATGCAAGATAAATGTTATAAAATGAGCACTTATGCAAAATCTTACTGATGGAGATTTATTTTTCGCCCAAAATATGTCCTGCAAGAGCACATGTCTCGCAGTAGTACTTAGGGGTGGAATCCACAGGGAGCAGAGTGTACATAATAGCACGTCCAAGTTCACTCGAGCTAAGCAAAAAAATGAAGTGGTTTGTGGTTTTGGTCGATCGACAGTGTGAACTGGTCGATCGATTGGAACACTTTTCGGTCGCTTACAGATTATGCGGTCGATCAGTCAATGCCTAAAAATGCTAAAACAGAATAAAACGTGAGAAAATTCAATAATAAAAAGCGTTAGGAAGTCAGGCAATGCATCAGAGGATCACGTTTTGAATTATTCAGGGTAGTAACTAATGTAAATCCTAGTTTAGGTTATATAGTTGAAATCACCATTAGCTGACTATCCTTATGGTCAGGCTTAGCCAGTCTAGATTAATTGGTATCCGAGTTAACTCTAACATATATCTTTTCAGAAAGAGAACCTATGGGCTGATCAACCAATTAATCTAGGCATTAAGTTCAAGAAATCAAATTCTCTATCAATATGAAATCTTTCACTATCAAGTTTTGGATCTTTTACTCTAAGTGGTGTATTAGTAGCAGGTTTATCCTATGATTATATTAAGATTTGATATGAAAGTAAGACTACAAACTAATTATTACACAGCCTTATTGCCTATCTACCAAACCATGATTCCTCCTAGCAAACCCTATTCCTAACTAAAAGACTACTCATACATAGTAAGAGCAAACATGATGGCAATGAAAATTGCTTATTATAAAAGAGAGTTCAGAATAGCTTCTCTGGAGTGCAAAGATTACAAACTTCTTCCTTGAAGCAATGATCAAAACAACAATAAAATGAAGAAACAAAGATAAGAAACTCAAAACAATTTAGCCTGGATGCCTGGAAGCTTTGTGAGTGTGTGTTTCTCTCTGGCTTCAGTCGTCTGTATTTATAGGGGAGAGAGTCGAGCTATTGGCCGAGATAAATCAGGAAGAGATTTGGATTGAGATTCAAATATTTGTGTTTATCCGGCTTTGATCGATCGGTCACTATATATCGGTCGATCGACTATCCAAAACGCATCTTCTAAAGATATGATATCTTCAGTGATTATCTCCAACATATCCTGATAACTCCCCAAATGCAACGGTCTTTATTTGAATTTTTTCTCGAAGCTTCCTTGAGATAATGGGCTTTGATCGATCGGTGGGCCTCTGCTCCAGTCGATTGGGCCTTCATTTCATGTGAGCTTCTGGATAGATTTGGACTTAACTCCTTACTCCCGGGGGCTAATGACTTGACCTAAGCCTATGTGACAGCTAACTCACGTGGCTTGATTTTTCTAACTCCTCACTTCAATCTAAAATAAACATCTTATTAATTTGGGCCTGGAATTCTGATGTTGATTTGTTGGACTTGGTAGAAAACGCCATTTTGTGACCTAAAATGCATTATTTTCACAAAACACTTTGCAAACAGAGAAATGTGAAATCTAGTGGTTTATGTTTCAAATAAAATATTATCTTCGTTAAAAACACCAAAAAATCATATCGAAAAGCGGTAAATTATCATTCCTATCAGTTACTAAATGCATAACAAACTAATACTAAATGCGTGATTAGAGAGACTAAATTATCATAGAAAAATGTTAAAAACATGCATAAAATACACCCTATCAATGCTTCCTACCCATATATGCAAAGTGGAGGCAAAAAGAAGGCATGGAAATGGCCTTACAATGGACTATGAAAACTGAGAAAGAAGTAAAGGAAAGAAGAGTCACAAGTCTTATATTAGGAAAGAAAAGGGTTTGATCCTGGCCCAGTTATAGCAGGGAAACGATGAAAGCTATAATCCTAAACATTGTATATTTTTATAATTTTTCTAGGATGAAAGCTATAAACCTAGACATACTTGGTAAGCGATTCATTTTTCTTACTGCTGCTTGATCAAGCCATTCTTAATAATGTCGACTAAAATAAGATTACAAGTTACAAGTGATAGTGATGATATTTTAGTGTTTTTCGATATGATTTTTCGTTGTTTTTAATAAGAAACTATTTGATTTGAAACATAAGCTACTGGATTTCACATTTTTCTGTTTGCAAAGTGTTTTTGTGAAAACAATACATTTTAGGTCACAAATGAGCATTTTCTACCAAGTCTAACAAGTCAACATCAGAAGTCCAGGCCCATATGAAGGAGATGTTTATTTTGGAATGAGGTGAGGAGATAGGACAATCAAGCCACGTGAGTTAGCTGTCACATGTGCTTGGAATCAAGTCATTAGCCCTCAGTAGTAAGAAGTTAAGCCCAAATCAAAAAGGTGTATTCAAAAGCTCGCATGAAATGAAGGTCCAATCGATCGGACCGGAGGCCCACCGATAGATCGAAGCCCATAATCTCAGGGAAGCTTCAAGAAGAAATTCATATATATACCGATGCATTTAAGGAGATATTAGATTACGTTGGGATAATCACTGAAGATATTGAATCTTTAGAAACGCGTCTGAAGATATCAATCGATAAGTGAAGATAGCTACGACTGATCGATCAAAAGAGGATAATCACAATATTTGGATTCTTATCCAAATCTTCCTCCTGATTTGTCTCGATTCTATACCCGACTCTCTCCCCTATAAATAAAGACGAATGAAGCCAGAGAAAATCATCAGAAAAACACTCAAAAGCTTACAGGCATCCAAGCTAATAGTTTACCAGTTTCTTTCAGTTTCTTTACTTTTATTGCTTTGATCATTGCTTCAAGGACGAAGTTTGTAATCTCTGCACTCAATAGAAGCTATTCTGAACCCTCTTTTAATATAAGCAATTTTCATTGTTATCATGTCTACTTTTACCATGTCTAAGTAGTCTTTCAGTTAGGAATAGGGTTTGCTAGGAGGATTCATGGTTTGGTAGATAGGCAATAGGATTATGTAATGAATAGTTTATAGGCTTACTTTCATATCAGATCTTAGTATAAATCATAGCATAAACCTGTTACTAATACACCACTTAGAGTAAGAGATACAAAACTTGATAGTGAAAGTTTTACTATTTATAGTTTAGTAGAATTTGATTTTCTGAACTTAATGCCTAGATTAATTGGCCTATCAGCCTATAGGTCCTCTTTCTGAAAAGATATATGTTAAAGTTAACTTGGATACCAATTGAACTAGACTGGCTAAGCATGACCATAAGGATAGTCAGTTATCAGTGATTTTAACTATATAGCCTAAACTAGGATTTACATATATTACTACCCTAAATAATTCAAACCGTGATCCTCTGATGCATTATTTGACTTCCTAACGCTTTTTATCATTGAATTTCCTCACGTTTTCTTTGATTTTAGCATTTTCAGGCATTGACCGATCGATCGCATTATCTGCAATCGACGAAAAGGTGTCCCGATCGATCGACCAGTTCACACTGTCGATCGACCAAAACCAAAAACCTTTTCATTTTTATGCTTAGCTCGGGTGAACTTGGACGTGCTACTGTGTACATTCTGCTCTCTGTGGATACGATCC
>OVAP01004053.1:842-11621 GCA_900406295.1 Aurinia saxatilis | reverse complement strand
GGGGGTAAAAAAAAAAAAAAAAAAAAAAAAATAGTGAAGAAGATAAAAGAGAGTAAGGTAATAGCTTTGAGAAATCTTGTCATTCTTATATGTGTCTATTTCACGGTTTCCTGTTTTTTTTTTCCTGTTTTTTTCATTGTATTTCTCTAGTTGTTTTGGTTATAATAATACAAATTTGATGTTTTCCGTGGTGGACGGCCGATGGTTTTAGTGGACACTTTTTAACTCGTATGTTTAATGGATCGTGTATAATTAACGAGCTTAATGTATAGTGAATACAAATCATGTCTAACACAAATTGTGTATAATAGATGCAAGGTGTGTATAATGGATAATAACCGTGTCTGATGGATGCATTCATTGAATGCTAAATGCATGTACAGTGGATAATAAAAATGATGGACAATAACGGAGGAGAGGAGGGCAAAACAGAGGCAAAAAGGAAGCAGAGGTGAAGAGGAAGGGAAACATTAGAGAAGAGGAGGTGGTGATAAGATTTTGAGAACTTTATTTCGCTTTTTATTTCTTTAAATTTTAAAAGGGTGCATTTGCCAACTCACCAAACTGGGAAAAGAAATAAAGGATACAATCATCAATAAACCCAAATTAAGTGGGTAACCAAAATTCTTGCAAATGTACAATAACACCCTCATGAGAGACATGTATATGACAACTTTTTTTATCTCATTCATCTTATTCATTGTTTAAAATTTTCATTATCATTTCATTAGATATCATAAATTTAGTAAAAAATATACATATTTCGCATCTAATATAGCTTAAATTTTTTTAAATGAAATATTTTTTTTAAAAATATGGGGTTGATGAGCATCCTTACAAATTCAACGTTCTACATAGGCTATAGTGAAGAAGAATAGAACAATGAAATCTTATTTATGACTTTTTTTTATGAGGAATTCATGTCCGATTAAAAATGAATAAACTAAGGTATCAACAAAACATTTTATGTTTTTAATAGTTTGATAAAAAAAATTTTGAATCAATGTTTTTCAATAGATCTAAACCAATTAAAATGAGTGTTCTTACAATCTCGATGTTCTACATAGATTGAAACAAAATAGAATAGAACGACGACTTTTTTTTTGGTGTGATTGTTTGTTAATTTTGTGGAATTTATGTCCGATTTAAAAAACTAAAATTAAGGTAATGTAAAAAACAAATGTTTTTAATAGTTAGATCAAAGACTTTATTGACGTTTAGGAAATGCTTCCTACATGTTTTTAATTTTTGAGAAGGGCTTCCTAAATGTTTTCAATATCTAGTAAGGATTTCCTCAGTGTTTTTAATGTTTAGGAAGTACTTCTTAATGTTTTTAATGTCTAGTAAGGGGCTTTAATAAGTGGGGTTTATTGGATTTGGTATTTTAATGGATTTGAAATTCTACTAAAAATCCTATGTTATTCAATCAACGATTTCTAAATCTTTATTAGAATCCCCTATTATTCATTTTATGATTTCAAAATACAAATTAGAATCTTGCTTTTTTCAATTAAAGAATTAAACTTAAGGATTTCATCTTTATTGGATTTGAATGGATTTTGGAATGATTTTATGTTAAAAATATGAAGAGTGAAATCTTAAGCAAAACCATGTTATTTGTATGGAATTCCCAATTATATATAGAATTTCAATTTCTTCATGCACTCTCAAATCCATTAAAATACCAAAATCAATAAACCTCTAAATGTTTTCATGTTTAGAAAAGAGTTCCTACGTACATGTTTGTAATGTCCAGTAAGGGCTTCCAAATTTATCTTTTGATGTTTAGGAAGGACTTCCTAAATGTTTTTAATGTTTAGAAAGAACTTCCTAGTTTTGTTGAAATTGAAAAAAAAATCAATTTTTTTTCTTCTAAATTTGTTTTTGTTCAATTTACAAAGTTATTTATTATTTATTGATATTGTAGTTAATTAAGGACAAACAAGTAGTTTTACCATGTAATTAGTGATATAAGTGAAACGTTTTGGATTGGATGGTATTTTTGGAACAAATTTATAGCCGGACACTTCTCCTCCAACACCTTGGTTAATTGGGCAGAAACATTGGATGTGATAACCTTTATCAAGAGCTTATTTCTCTTTCTTGTGGCTCGTTCCATCTTTAACATGGCTCCCCATGGGTACTGAAATGAACAAATCACAAACACTGCATTAAAAGTTCTCTGCAACAATCTAAATATCAAAACATAACCGAAAGAGATTGCAGGAAGCTTAGAATTTCAAGAGTCATTTTTCTACACAATTTTTACCTAAAAAATCTAACAACCTATAAGTCGATGAGTTCTTATCCAAATGAGACGATCTAACAAAGATTCTTCTAGTTCAGAACGTGATATAAACAACCTTACAAGTTTCGCACAGATATGAGTTGTATTGACGGTTTTATGGACGAAACAATTTCGTGAACAGATTATGGAATCTAAAATGATAGATACAACTTGGTATGAAGGGAGCTCTAATACCTCCCGGCGTGATCCTGGATAGGGATGACACGATGGCCATTGAATCACTTCACACCGTTGCTTGATGGGATGGATAGATCTTTGAAAAATCAGAGACAAAGATGAAGTTGTGGACTCCAAGCTTTGTTTGAAATAAGCATCAGATGATATTGAGATGATTTTCTGGATGGATTTGATGGATCTGGAATGGGCTGGACCAAAATGGATTGTGGAGAGAAACTGGGTAGATCGTAAGATACTAATAAAGATTATGAAGAGTCTTTGAACTATCGAACTTGTTCTAAGTACGGATATGACGCACCCGACAAAAAACAAGAAGGCTAGATATTACACACTAGCATGATCAAACAAAAGAAAGAGATTTCAGATTAAAATGTTTGATAGATTGATGCAAAGAAGAGTTTGGAATACATATAGGAAGGGGGAGACTAGGGTTAGTCAAAGAGACCCCTCAAAAATAAACAAAGCAATAAAAAATATGGTCAAAACACATAGACCAAATTAAGACACATAATAAAATCCGAAACTAATGTTTCTCTCCTTTAATGGCATCACTGACCTTTACAAATATTTATGAGGCCGTTTTTAAAACCTAATAAAATTTATAAAGCGGTTTTAAAACCTTATAGAGCATGTTACCAATGTGGATAGACGAAAACGTGTGTGTACATTGCCTCATTAAAAACCTGGGACAGAAAAACCCAGTGGGATTAAAACTATACCAAGGAAAAGCGTACAAAAACACACACCGCTCATTGATAACCCTTAGTTAGCTTGAATCACAAACACTGTAGTTGGATAATCTATGTTACTAAGGTTTCTTTCAGCCTAACTTAGCCGCGTGCTAACGACTTGTTTAAGTTTTTTAGCTCTCAACCTTGTAATAGCTAGAACAGGTAATTCCATCAGGTAAAATCAAAGCTCCTTGCATATCATCGGGTTCAAGGTGCTGCTCCTTAGCTCCTTCCTCGGGTTCAAGCTGTTGCTCCTTAGCTTCATCCTCCGGTTCAAGCGGTTGCTCCTTAGCTTCATCCTCGGGTTCAAGCTGTTGCTCCTTTGCTCGATCCTTGGGTTCAAGCTCATCCACGTTTGTGTTTGGCAGTATCATATCACATTTTATCTGATATCTCATACGGTGGTCTATGAAATTAATGGTAACATATTCAACGAAACTTTAGAAAACACTTTATATGATATCTAAAAAATGTGGTCTATGAAATTAATGCTAACGTATTCAGTGATTCTTCTGAAATCTATAAATTGATGTGAAATAAAACCATGTAGTTCTTGAGATATTAGGATTAACATTTTCAGTGATTAAATTTCTTTTCCAGAGAAGTATGTTTGAGCTTTATTCTGTTTGGGGAGAGTGGCAAGTAAACGAAAAGCTACAATGGATTTTCTTAGTTGATTCAATAAGAGGAGTATTCCTTTCTGTGGTGGATGAGAACATCAATTTCACGAAATTTTTATGAAATTTATTTTATAAAAATTCGTATATTAACAAGTTTTTCATGTTTCTTGTGCTTTTTTTTAGGAAAGGCTTTCTAAAGAAAGTAGTTGTGGTTATGAGACACAATCTTGTTGCTTTAGGAACTACAATTATTAATTTTTACTCTATTGTTGGGTTGATGAGTGAAGCAAATAATGTTTATTTTAGTTTGGATGTCCATAAAATTTCATATTTAGGAAGACCGTGCTATTTGGTTATAACTTGATCTTCACAACTAGTATCTCAAATTGGATATAATAAGAGAGTATAAAAACAAGTTATACATAAATGTAGTCATATAACAAGTAAGAAGACAAAAAAAAAAGAGATGTAAATGAGTTTGACGTTTCTTTTAGGACTCTGCTAATTTCCTCTTCTTAGTGGGTGCCTCATCCTCAACGTCTTTATCTCGATCCTTGTCTTTCTCTCCCACAATCTTAGCCTCATCTTCCAACTAAAACAAATAATGTAGGTATATCATTCATATTCACTTCTTCTTCTCTGGTTGACTGTAAAAATAATCACTGGTTTAGGAACCCCTACCTACAATATCATGATCTTATTAATGTCATTAAAATTTTGATAAAAACATACCTCACTATTTTGGTTGGATGTGGCATCGCCAATAGATTGTGTTTCAAGCACAACACGTATCTGCAACAATGACAAAACGAGATCATATCAAATCACTGATTTAGGAAGGTTTCCCTAAAACATCCCTAAAACTTTCTAATGTCATTAAAACGTTGGAATACAATACCTCATTATTCGAATATGTAGGTGCACCGCCACAACATGGTATTTTATGACTAGGAGGTGTATGCAACAATGAGATAATGCCAAAAAATTAATTTAGGAAGGCTTCCCTAAAACATCATTTAACCTTCCTAATGTTAAGAAAAAAAAAAGCATATAGAGAGCAAAAATGTCATAAAAACATCACAAAAACACACCTCATTGTTTGAATATGGTTGTGCATTGGTATAACATGTTATGTTATTCCTAGGAGGTATCTACAACAATGAAATAACATCTGAAAAACAGTTTAGGAAGACCTCCTTAACCATCATTTAAGCTTCCTAATATTAGAAAAGCCTACAGAGAACCACATTTTCATACATGATGTTCACGATATATTGCCACTATTTCCTCCAATTTTGAAATTCGGCCATTAAGATTCACGAATTCTTCACTGACAAATTTTTCATAAGTTGTCAATTTTGGCCATGATTGTTTCCATATTAAATGAATCTTGCTAGTCATGCTTTGCTTTCCCAAAAATTACTTCCATTGCTTCTCCCAGGTCAGTGACTCCATTCTCGAAATCATTTTCTGTTATTTGGTACGTATCTTCACCAAATCAATTGTTCCATCCAGAACATCATTATGCACGCCTTCCAATGAAAATGTGTCCTCAGAATTTTTTTCAAATGGTGGTAGAATACATGTTACCCTTTACTGCAAAAAAATAAAATAAAAATAATAATAATTGAGTAACACTTTATTCTCGCTCCTTCAGTTGGTTCAGAACCTATTTTGTATATGAGTAGAGGCAGTGATATGCTCTGAGAGCATCTCCAACCCTTTGCACTATTTTAAGCATTGAAATAGTATTGCACTAAAATAGTGTTGAGTTTTATTCTAACCCATTGCAATATTTCTTACACCAAAAATGAATATTTTAAGTATATTCTCTTTTTTTGCAATTTGTTTTTTTCTAAATGTACCCATTATTTATCAAAATTATAAATTACACCCACTTTATATATTTAATAAATGTATCCACAAGTACTTAATTTATTTAATTCATTGTGGATTATCAATTTAAAATAACGAGAAAGTAAAAGTGTAGCATATTGATAATAATCAATTTTGGAAAATGTTTTTATAAAAAAATTAAAATTTTAAATAATTTGTAATATTTTCTATTTTTAATTTTGGTACCATTCATGTTTAAGTTTGTTATAAGTTTATGTCATTATATAAATGTTATTTGCATTTTAATTTTTAATTACCAATGAAAACATTATTTATCAATTTTTTTGAAATAGTGTGGATGTAAGAAATGTAAATATTCACTTGATTAATTGTTTTGAATAAACATCATACATTTAAAATTTATTTTGAAATTTATAATAAAATATTTTGAAACATGGAGGACCTTTTAATAAACAAAAAAAGTTCAACACTACAATAGTGCAACACTAAAATTTTGCACTAGATGTAGTGAAAAGGTGGTTTGCACAATTTTACTGTCCAATATAGTGCTTAGTTGAAGAGGATTTTGCATTAAAATAAGATTTGGTGTAGGATTTAGTGTTGGGTTGGAGATGCTCTGAGGAAAAGAATCTCCGATGTTTACCTTTATAAAGGAGAAAGAAGAGGTTTTAGAAAGACCTTCCTAAATTATAAGAAACTCACACATCAAAATCGTTACACAAAAACCAAATCTGGATCACCATGAACTACATATCAAGTGTATAATACAATAATCAAGTTTAGGAGTAGCAAAAAACTCAATAGGAAAACCAAAACCAAAACCATCAGCAACTGAGGAAATGCAGGTCATTAAAGTTAGCAGCAAACTCATTCAAAAAGGTATTTTTATGCACATCATTGATTGGTTCATACAATAACGTATTTAGAAACTAAGTACCACCTAGACGTAGCTCGAGTTATTCACCGTGTAATCCCCTAATTTCGGTGGTGAATGAGAATACGTAACATAGATTTTATTAAAGAGTACAGAAATTAATCTTACTAGAGAGTATAGTGATGATCGGTGGTGAAGAAGATCCTGGCGAGGAGAAATCCACCGGCGAGGAGAGTTCGGTGGAGCAAAGAATAAGACTTTTGCGAGGGTTTGTGATTTTTTTATGATTTTCCCTTTTGTTTTATTTTTACATTTTTATGTTTTTAAATGGTCAGATTAAACAAAGCCCTTTTTAGTTTTTTGTTGTTAAAATGATGGTATTCAAAAAAAATTCTAGATGGGATGGTATTTGAGGAACTAGTCTAGTGTTTAGTGACTTTTTGGAGTTTCTCCCATGTTTTTTTAATATTATATTCAAATAACTATTACAAAATCAAACCAAATCATTAAAGTCTTGACTTTTAACAAGTTAAAATTGGTTTATGATGTTTTTTTTAACAACAGCATAAAACAATCCTCATATCTGTTCAGTAAGCCAAATCAGAAGACAGTCGTTTACATATATTAGATTAGCATTATGACATCTGGCACCCTGAGCCAACATGTTCGCCTTGGTGTTCAAACCACGTGGGATCGAGAGGAGATGGAAGATTGATAACTTCGAATGTAGACTTGCAAACGCTTCAAGATAAGTACTGAAAGCCGACCAAGCCGAAGGAGATGAGATCATCTTCACTAGTTCCATCGAATCCATTGGAAAAGTAATTTCGAACTTATGGTCGGAAAGCATGCACTCCATAGCCCAGATCAGAGCATCGAGTTCGCAAGAAAGTAGAGATATACTTCTCCGTAAATTTCGGCACCCCATCAAGATTATCGTATAATCATGGGAACATGCCCAACCGATACTCGAAACATCCTTTGTCTCTTTCCATGAGCCATCCACAAAACATTGTGTGCCCAGCATCGTCGACACCACCAAGGAAACACTCCGGTTAACGAAATTTGGATTTTTCTTGGAATTTTGTGCTTTCTCCCAAACAGATGCCTCACCCTCGGCTAGATATTCAAGATATCCTGGGGTGACCGATCAATATTATTAAAAACATGATCATTCTTGGCATTCAAAATAAACCATAAAATCCAAGGAAATACTCTGGTCTGTTCGTTCTCGGAAACACGGCGCCAGAATAAGTAGTCCATATTAGCAAAGACCGAAGACAGAGGGAAAGCACGACGAATTTGAAGGAATTGCCGATAAAGCCCAGGTTTACGCAACTGTAGGACACTCGAAGAGTACATGCTGAATAGTTTTCTCGGGTGCCACACCTCTTCCGCAAAAAGTGCACAGCGGATGCCCCTCCCTTGAAGATTTGCTTTTACCGATAGACACCCCGATAGTGCTTGCCACATAAAGTGCTTGAGTTTTGGTGGAAAATGGATCTTCTACACATGTGTTTGTAAAATGGTCACCTCGGGGCCAAACACTTTAGCGGTATGTGTATCTGAAACCCTCTAATACTCAATTTGATATCCGGACTGAACCGTGTACCTGCCTAAAGTTGTAAACAACTATCCTGGTTTATCCTCTTTTGGAACTCTGCTTATAGGGATCCCTAGTATTGGTTTATGATGTTTTTAGTTGTAATTTTAGCATGTTTAGTATTTATCAGTAAAAAAATATTTTATATTTTTAAATAGATTGTGTTTAAGTTACGAGACTAATGGAGAATTGTGTTTGTTTTTTTATACACCACGACTATATACTATCTACCATCCATGACTATCATTCACCGAACATGACCATACACTATCCACCACGACCATCCACCACGACCATACACTATCCACCACTAACTAACATCCACCGTACATCACGACCATACACCATCCACCACGATCATACACCATACACCACTAACATCCATTGTAAACTAGTATCATCTATCCTTAGCATTCACCATTAACATATACCAGACACCACAACCATATACCGTCCACTACTAGCATCTATAAGAAATCGCCAATCAATCTCTCCATTATTATCTTCTACATATTGCTTTTCATGTTGTCCCACCATAACTATTTAAAAGCCAGGACTTTAAATCATAATTTGTCTGTGTTATTTCAAACAAAACTAGGTTAATAAAGAAACATAATGATGAACAAAAACAAAATTTTCGCCCGGACTTTAAATCATAATTTTAGAAAGATTTTATGTTCAACTAAGTATTCCTTATTAAGTGCATTAAATTAATTTTTTTTTTTAAGTTAGAAAAAAAAAAAAGCTCCACTGGATTTCAAAACGGATCTATTGCTAAAACACTCTCATATAGACACAAAATGAAACTTGTACTCCTTTTATTGCTGAAACACTCCCCACATTTAATGAAAATGTGTTATTCCGATTTTCCCATTTTCGTTATTTTCTCAATTTATTATTACTATTACTATTATTATTATTATTATTATTATTATTATTATTATTATTATTATTATTATTATTATTATTATTATTATTAAAGTAAGATTTTAATTCAAATTATTAAAATTAAATTTTAATTCAGAATTATTATTTTAATAATAATTAAATTTTGATACGATATAAAAAGGTGGTACAACTTGATTTTATTTGATACAACTGGTATTTATTAGTAAAACTACTATTTATTGGTACAACTGAGTAAACAACTATTGCTACAATTTATACTACTACTATTACAATTGGTACAACCACATGATACAACTACTACTATTGGTACAACTAATACTATTTGTGGGAGAAGTGCCAATACATACACGAACTAAAGTAAACGTGAAAATACATACATTAACTAGCGTATAGTGCTTATGCATACACAAACTTTTAGTTATTCAAATTTTCATACACAAACTATGAAATAGTGCATAATCCTACATTGACCTAATTTTTGTCAAAGACTTTTCTGAACCGGATCCAACGTGGCAAATAAAACTTTTTTATTCTGATTAAAAAATAAAATGGCTACATTTGAAACGACGTCGTTTTGTTGATTGGAATAATATATATAATATTATTTTGTGGACAACATAAAAAAGGTGAAAACAACGTCGTTTCAGACGTGGCTATTTTTTAAAAAATATAAAAGATGTACACAACTATGTTTTTCAAGCTCCGTAATACAATTTTGGATCTCCTTCTCACATCGGTGTACAATGGCTTCACAAGTTCGAGTTTCCATTTCAAGATTTTTCATCTCAAATTCACAAGCTTTTGACTCATTTTGTAATGCCACCACATCTTTTTGAGCCTTATTCATCTTGTGAATCAATTTCTCAACCTCTTCAACAACAGTGAAGAACAAGTAATTTAACTAAAATGCGTTGTTTGGGATACACTAGAACTCTATAAATTAATACTCGAAAAATTAATAATTACTATAAATTAAGATAATAACTTTTTTTAAACCCCTATGTAAAATATGGTCCCAATAATAACATAAATTAATAGTTATAAATCTTAGGTGCTAGTATATATATATATATATATCTGTGTGTGTGTGTGTGAAGTAATATAGTAAAATTTGACTATTTTACTTCTTAAAATTGGAATATTTTTTACAGTAATATTTATTATATATTTTTTCCATATATTCATCTAGTTATTATATATTATTATTATTTAAGAGTTTTAGATGTGATTTTTTCCGTTAAATACTTTTGAAGGTATTGTATCTACTCAACTTCATTTTGCAGAAAAAATTAAATTTTTAGTATGAGTTATATATATGTAAACAGACAAATAGACTATAACGTCCATTTTATTATAATAATCGAGTTTGTTAACATAATGTATTATAAGATGAATATGTAGACAATAAAGTATACAAAATTAAACTAAAAAAGTTTGAAAGAATTTGTATGCAATTTAGGGTAAATTTTTTAACTCGTAGATTATAAAATAACACTAATAATTATTAATTTAATTAAATAATAACTCTATAAATTAATAATTTTTCAAAGTCCCAACATTATTGATTTATAGAGGTTTTTCTGTATATATATATATATATATATATATATCTATATACATGTATATTTTTTTTACAAAACGACGCTATATACAACATTAAAAAAAGAAACTCAAAACGACGTCGTTTTAGACGTGGTCAT
>OVAP01004052.1:1278-15316 GCA_900406295.1 Aurinia saxatilis | reverse complement strand
CGTCCTCCTCCTCCTTCCCCCGGAACTCTCGGAAACCTCTACGTTCTCAACCACCGTACTGCTCTTGATCCCATCATCGTTGCCATTGCTCTTGGCCGCAAGATCTGTTGCGTCACCTATAGTGTCTCTCGCCTCTCCCTAATGCTTTCTCCTATTCCTGCTGTTGCACTGACCCNGCGTCACCTATAGTGTCTCTCGCCTCTCCCTAATGCTTTCTCCTATTCCTGCTGTTGCACTGACCCGTGACCGTGTCGCTGACGCTGCCCGCATGAGACAACTTCTCGAGAAAGGTAACACATTTTTAAAAATCATAATGTTGTATATTACATATTATTAGTACACATTTTATAACGAATTAGTACCTTTTTTAGTTAATATATGTTATGGTGTATATAACAGGTGACTTGGTGATATGTCCGGAAGGCACGACGTGCAGAGAAGAGTATTTACTGAGATTCAGCGCTCTATTCGCGGAGCTAAGCGACAGGATCGTGCCAGTGGCGATGAACTGTAAACAAGGAATGTTCCACGGTACGACGGTTAGAGGTGTGAAGTTTTGGGACCCTTACTTCTTCTTCATGAACCCAAGACCGAGCTACGAAGCCACTTTCTTGGATCGCTTGCCTGAAGAATGGACTGTCAAAGGTGGTGGTAAGACTCCTTTCGAAGTGGCCAATTACGTCCAGAAAGTTATTGGGGATGTCTTGGGCTTCGAGTGCACCGAGCTTACTCGCAAAGACAAGTATATTTTGCTCGGGAATAATGACGGCAAGGTAGAGTCTATCAACAAGAAGTGAAAAAACCAACAAGCTATTGTTTCTGCCGTTGACTTGGAAGTGAAGCTAATATACGAATGTTCACTTGAGCTATTGTCATCATTAATTATAGTAGATTGGTGGAAGAAGTGAAAGGTTTCAATTGGTTTTATTTGTTACATTTCAACAATACTTATTTTTTAAATGTAAACCTTTTTTCCCTATAAATTATTTTGTGACGCTATTTGATACGGATGTTATAAAACTATCAACAATGAGACTGTTGAATAAACTTACACAACAGTTGATTTTTTTTTTTTTACAATGAGGTAGTTGAATCAACGTGGATGTACATGTGGATTAAACATGTTGAAAAGATTTAACATGTTGAAAGATCACTGTTTGGACACGTGGCGCGAGTTTATTGGTGCAAGTATTTTTTTTTTGCTTTCTTTTTCTGATTTTTTTTGTTATACACATTTTTTTCAGATTTTTACCCCAACCAAATTGTTGTAACTAAACTATTTGAAGATATACTATCTAAAAAAAGTATATTTATACCAAAATTCATAATTTTTTATGGTTTATAAATTGAGACTAGTCTCATTTCATTTGGACTAAAAAAAACATCATTTTCCATTACAAATCATTTTGTAATCTTGAAACATGTTTTTGATGAATCCAAATAATAATGCATTCAACACCCAAAATTTTTAATAGTTTTCCTTTTTAATTATGTGTGATTTACGAGTTGTTTTAGTTGTATCGTGTGTTTATGTAATGTATTGTATTGCATTTTAAATTTTGTTTGTAAATTTGTTTTTAAAATAATTATCATTATTTCTCGTTTTTACTATTTCGATTTTTTTAAATAAAATATGTAACAAAATTATGTGAATCTTATAAAAATTTTTAGTTATTTGAAAAATAAGTGATATTTCAAAAAGTTTGAAAATTAAGTTTTTGATATATTAAAAGAATATAAAAAGAAAAAATATATGATGTGAAGTGGTAGGAAAGAGTGTTGAAACTTATTAAACAAAATCATTGTATAGTATAAATTTTGTGAAGGTGTTGAATAAGTATCCTCAAAACTAAATCCTTAATCCTCAAAACTAAATCCTAACCCTTTAAAACTAAACCCTAAATATAAAATAATTAAACCAAACAAAAATAAATAAATTTTAAACCTTTGAAAATAATTTTTTATATTTATGTTATTTTTAAAAAACATAAATATTTAGAAAATAAAATTTATAGTGGTATTTTTGGAATTTCTCAGGTATGGTCTAATTAGAGGTTTATCAAACACAAAAGCAAAAACATCCAGTTATTCATGACAAAAAAGATTGGATACGTAGGCCCAGTGAAAGCCCAGTTAACGGGGAATCAGAATAAGTTGTTCGACTACCTACGTGTCCCGTCGTCTCTAAGGTGAGGTCATCATCGGCGCGGCAACGGCTCAGATATTTCCACCGCAACTTCCAATAATACCCTTGTCTCTTACTCCTAATTTACCACTCAACATGGGGGTAAGTTCGTAATTAGGGAACAACGGAGGTTCCAACGAGTAGAGGATGATGTGCCACGTGTAAGCTTCTCGACCCCCCTTTCCTCTCCTTGCTCATATGGCCACTAGGGATTTTCCCGCTTCACTCACTGAATAACCCCAACTCTCTATCCTCTCCGAGGAGACTCTATTCAAAAGCTATGGAAGAAGGAGCTTGAGATAAAATTCTTAACTCTCTCCTTTGATTCCTAATTTAGCAAGCAAGCAAGCAAGCATGGCTATTGGTGGCTTGATTTCAAACAGGAACTTCGGTTCCTTCATCGGCTCAGGTATCTATCTCGCTCTTATTCCTCATATCTAATCTTGTGATTACCATTTATAAGATTTCGCGAATCATTAGTATTAGCTCTTATGTAGCGATAGGCAACATTTCTGCAACCTTCACAATGTGACTTATGAAATCTCAGTTTGCTAATATAGTGCCATACTATATAGGAAAATGTGGTACACAGGTTTCCAATAGACTTGTGCTTTATCAGGAGCTCTGTAATAAGAAATCAAATGGTATTGTCCCAAATCTTAGATAGATGTTTTGTCATCCAATTTATGCTAAAGCATTTTCCTCGTTGTAGCTTTGTGTCGTAATCATCAACCACGGAATATTCTATGTCTGCAAGCTACTTTACAGCATGAGTTGAGATACAGGGGAAGCTCTGGATGTTTCCTTCAACCAAGATTGGACAGTAGAATTAGGCTTAGGAACAGTTTCAAGGAATATGGAAATACAAAGATAGACAGACAGCGTGCTTACTACAAATCAGAGGAGTCCGATGTTACAGAAGGAGTTGTAGACTCCCTGCCATCAGCGGATGGGTCAGCTGAAGCTATTCTAGTTGAAGGAAATCTACAGAATGCCTCTCCATGGTGGCAACAGTTTCCTAGACGCTGGGTGATTGTGCTCTTATGCTTTGCCTCATTTCTTCTATGCAACATGGACCGGGTAAGTATATGTTACTTATCTGGAGGTTATATCTCTCCTACTGCGTTTTTATCTAAATGAGATGCTTGTGACAGGTGAACATGAGCATTGCAATTCTTCCCATGTCCCAAGAATTCAGTTGGAACAGTGCAACAGTTGGCTTAATTCAGTCCTCTTTCTTCTGGGGCTATTTACTTACTCAGGTCTAATTCAAAGACACTCTATAGTATGTGATTTTTGATAGATATTAAAAGAGAAGGTGTATTTACTCCAGCTTTAGCCTGAACCACGCTCATCTTCTCTTGACTATAGATTCTGGGAGGTATATGGGCAGATAAGTTTGGCGGGAAGGTGGTTTTAGGTTTCGGTGTTGTCTGGTGGTCCATTGCAACAATTATGACACCTATTGCTGCGAAACTTGGTCTACCCTTTTTGCTTGTCGTGCGGGCGTTCATGGGCATTGGCGAGGTTGGCCTCATCTCTATATATTTCCTCTTTCTATACTTTTCTCAGACCTGTACAGCTTCTGACTTGTGAGTTTTGTCTACCTTTTGCGGCAGGGTGTTGCTATGCCTGCTATGAACAACATGCTTTCTAAATGGATCCCTGTCTCAGAACGAAGCAGATCGCTTGCACTTGTCTATAGTGGCATGTATCTCGGTTCTGTCACAGGATTGGCATTCTCTCCTATGCTAATTCACAAGTTTGGATGGCCATCTGTTTTCTATGCATTTGGCTCCCTTGGAAGTCTATGGTTTGCGCTATGGCTTAAATACGTATGAACTCTTCTCCCATGACATGACCAAGATTCTGATGTATATGAACCTCCAAGAGAATCATTTTTCAAATGCTTTTTTTGTTCCTATCAGGCATATAGCTCTCCCAAGGATGACCCAGAGCTAAGTGAGGAAGAAAAGAAAGTCATACTTGGAGGTAGCAAACCACGGGAACCTGTTACTGTCATTCCATGGAAGCTAATACTGTCTAAACCCCCTGTCTGGGCTCTCATAATTTCCCACTTCTGCCATAATTGGGGAACATTCATACTATTAACATGGATGCCCACATATTACAATCAGGCATGAAGTTCAACTTCATTTATTTCTTATGGTTTTATATTTATAACAACCTAGTAAAAAAATCCTGTATATTGCTCGTCTTTGATCACATTGCAGGTCTTAAAGTTCAACCTCACTGAATCTGGGCTCCTATGTGTCTTACCATGGTTTACTATGGCTGTATTCGCTAATATTGGAGGATGGATTGCTGATACTCTTGTGAGCAGAGGTCTTTCAATTACAGCTGTTCGAAAGGCAAGATATACACTCTTCTACTTTCTTATCATTAAATGTCTTTTCACAATTTCTCTAATAGCCATTAAGGCCAAGCTTGTTATAATACTACCTATTCTCATGGGTCAGTTATGCGTGTCAAAGCTTACTCTAAAAATCTTCAATGTCTCAGATCATGCAATCAATTGGATTTCTGGGTCCTGCCTTCTTCCTGACTCAGCTGAGCCGTGTCAAAACTCCAGCAATGGCAGTTCTCTGCATGGCATGCAGTCAGGTATGGCATCATCTGGTTCAAAGATTTCAGAAGAGCCATTAAATTATACATATTTGATTGTACATATCAAGTTTGGAACTGTTGAAAACATAGTGCCAGTTCTGACTTCCACACATGCCGACACAACATTATTCTTCCAAGAGTACAACTACAAAGGAAGAGAACTTAAATGCAATGTCTGCTTAAAAAACTGACAGTTGTCTGAATTAGAACCATTCGTCAATTATATCCAACTCTGACATTAAGTCTCATGTTGTCCCCAACAGGGCTCTGATGCATTCTCTCAGTCGGGTCTCTACTCTAATCATCAAGACATTGGTCCACGCTACGCTGTGAGCTACATACATCACTTTCTCTTTTATTAACTCGAAAATGGTTTATTTCATTCATTAACTCTGGCTTTATTTGTAGGGTGTACTCTTAGGACTTTCAAACACAGCAGGAGTCCTCGCTGGTGTGTTTGGCACTGCAGCTACTGGCTACATCCTCCAACGAGGTATTCCTATACGCGGGCCCTAATCTAATGTGTATATACGCAATAAATGATTATACATAGAATTGAGCGATGACTGCTACTTAGCGTTTATTTTCTGAGATTGAATGGAGATATTCAGCCCGATTATATATTAACTAGCAACTTGTTTGTGATCTAAATCTGTAGGTTCCTGGGACGATGTGTTCAAAGTATCAGTTGCACTCTATATAGTTGGAACTGTGGTGTGGAACTTGTTCGCAACAGGAGAGAAAGTTCTCGACTAGCTGCAGATCGTTTCAATGACCAAAGTATTAAAGCCAATAGCTGCAGTGGAATGGTGCATGGAAAGCTTTAGATATATATTTTTCCATTTCTGCTCTGCTCTGCTATAAATTTGATCTGATAGTGAGATCAAAATGCAAGTTCATAAGGTAACACAAGTTAAAATGTATTTTTTTTATTTTTGGGACTCTTTTAAAGCTTACAATGTGAAGCTTACAATAGAGAAAAACAACCAACCTTTAGTTTTGAAAGTATTTCCTTACAAATATAACACAAACCAAATCAATTTTTTTACCCTTACTCGAACAATCACAAAACCCAAACGAAAATGTATGTATGATGAGTATAATAAAATCCGAACGCGACGTCTACACCGCAACCGCCAGAGACGCGTTAACAGCGACGCTTTCACCAATAACGTCGTTACACTTTCCGTTAAGCGCGACGACGACGTCGTTTGTCTCCTCCGGTACGAAACTCTTCATGATGACTTCCAAATCCCTCTTGTGCACATTTACCAAAAGCCCGTTCTTCATGAACAAAGTCAACGACATCTTCTGCTCCACCTTGTGTCCCGGCGCAACCGTGAGTCTGTGGCGGAGCAAAACCGCCGCCGCAATCGTTTTCATCTGGAGGTAAGCTAGATCTTTCCCCAGACAGATCCTTGGACCAGCATTGAAAGCCACGAATTTGTACTGATCGTGATTCACGAATTTCCCATCGGCCGGTGAGATCCATCTCTCCGGCTTGAATTCGAGGCAATCCTCTCCCCACGTCGACTTCATCCTCCCCGCCGCGTAGATCGAGTAAGTCACCGACGATCCCGCCGGAACAAATGTCCCGTCCGGGAGAATATCGTCGTTCACGACGTGCTTCGAATCTTCCGGCACCGATGGGTAAAGCCTGAGCGTCTCCGAGAGCGCTGCTTTCAGGTAAACCAATCGATCAACCTCATCGAATCCTAACGGCTCCTCCGTCCAAGACGCTATGTCAGTTCCACGTGTCTCCATCAGAACGGTGCATATCTCGCGGACGATCTTGTCCTCGACCGTTGGATGCGTCGTGATGAGCCAGAAGAACCAGCTTAGCGCTACTGATGACGTGTCACGTCCAGCTAGGATAAAATTAAGTGCCACGTGTCGTAGAAACGTCTCGCTGTACGATTGGTCTTTCTTCTTCATGAAACGAGAGAGGAGATCGTCGTGTCTCTGGACCCCACTTTCTTGCTGACTCAGCAATTCTTGCTTACGTGTATTAATGACCGCATCTAGATACCCATCGATCTCTCCTAAGCTGCGGCTCAAGCTGACTTCTAAACCGAGCCCAAGCCATTTCTTCAGCCTCCATAGACACTCTGGTAGAATAAACCGCTGGAGAGAGGCTTCCGTGGCTCGGTCGAAAGCCGAGGCGAACCCGTTCTCGGGCAGTCCCGGCGCACAAGTTCGAGTGTCTTTCCCGAATGCTAAACCGCAAATGTTGTCGAATGTGAGCCGAAGTATTAAGTCTTGGAGATCAACCGGCTCGCATTTGATCTGAGCCGTTTCAAGAATCGGACAGAACCGGAGTTTAATGCCCCGGTTCACCCACCGACCCATGGCTTGTCTCAACGTCCTGCAACACAAGTCCAATCAATTATATTAGCCAAACAATTTACAATACTAAACCAAATTCAGTGACTAAACCGGAGAAAAAGAGAAAGAATAATTATGCGATAATTGAATTCAAAAAAATTGATTAGGTTATAATCATTAAATTCATTTGGTGTGACTGAAGTTTATAACTACTAGTTTAGTGTTTGAACAAGCATAAATATACAACAATCAACGATCGATCCGGTTAGCTAGGGCTCTAACCTGGTGGTGAATTCAAGAGCGGCGGTTTTGCGCTGGAAAAGCCAAGTATCACCGTCGGTGTTAAAGATGCCTTGGCCGAGGAAGTCATGAAAAACAGCTTGCCAGGTAGGACCTTTAGGGTAGTTGTCGAAGCGAGTCTTGAGCATGTGTTCGATGTTCTTGGGATCAGACGTGACCGTCACGAGACCTTGCTTCTTAGCCAAGAAAGGAACGGCACAGATACATGTCTGGTACGTGCCGCCACACGCACGGAGGTTCTCAGTGATCCAGTCGTGCATTCGGTCACGTTGCTCGATCAGACCTGGAAGGCTGCCCAAAACAGGCCAGACACGTGGACCCTTCAGCCACCGTGAGATCCGCTTAAACCATAGCCAGTAAGCCGCAACAACCGCTACAAGAAGCATCGTATTAGACACATCCATATCTCAGATTGTGTGTAGGTAAGATTAGCTAGATAGCTATATTTGATATGGAATGGTTTAAGGAAATTTGAGTGGTGTTTTTCCAAAACTGGAGCTTGAGAGACAAATCAAGGTAATAGTACAAAGGAATGGTTCTCTTGGGAAATTTTATAGAGAGGGAAGAGAAAGAGAAGAAACAAGTAGAGGGAAAAAAATGAAATTGTAGCTGCTAGCTATCAGTAGCAGCAACCCTCATTAATGAAGATTGTTGAGAGAGTGTCTACTAATTGAATGGGATTTGAATATTCAGCCTGTGAAAAAAATCGTTTTTGTTAGTAGTTTTGGAGATAAAGATTTAAGACAGTTCAGATTTTAAGTCAAGAAATTAGTAAAGGTGTGTGAGTGTATATAGGGGAGGGCAAAGGGAAGAAGGAGCTAGTACTCACATTTAATGTGAATCCATATTTATTTATTTATAAACTTATAAAATATATGTGTCTTGGTGTGTAAATTACAACTATAATATGCGTGTGTCACTGTGTGCTAAATTAAATGAGATTAGTTGAGAACCTATGGCACAAAAAAATATGGATGAGAATAAGAAGTTGTAGTAGAAGAATCTTTTTTTTTTTAATAATCTTACATTTAATAAGGGTAAGTAGAGGTGAACACATGTATAGTTAGGTAATGACATTAGGGTTTGCATGATATAATAAATTCATATATCAGGTTACGTTGTGGACTACTACTAATACCCCATTTTAGGTCTGACTTTGTAAGTGATCTTAAACCAATGTACACGTTTTCTCGAATTTCGACCCCTAACTAATTTGATTTAACTTAGGTGATACAGATACTAGAGATGAGGAGACGTGATTTTTAATCTTCTCATTTTGGTTTATCAGTTCTATATTTTTTGTGGGAAGGATTTGGTAAGCAACTCGTGACTCTTTTATCTGATTTCTTCTTTTTTCTTTTCTTGTGTGGTACATAAATTCTTTAAGATTGAATTGATTAACCCCACAAGAAAGAAACATATTTTTGTGAATTTGTTTAGACTTTTTGGTCTGCCCGATTATATTTCTTTTTATTTTTGTTTTGAATTCTAGTTTTTACAGCTTTCCTTTTAATACCCCAACCAAATTGTTGAAATTGATGTATTAACCAAACAAAAAATGTGTAGAAGATGGAAAAAGATTATATATGTGCTTGCACAAATCTCAAGTAAGATTAGATGTCATAGCATTCATGAGATGTGAAAGTCAAAGGGAGCTGACTTGTGTACTCTCGATATCATAAATGCATGAAATATAAATACACATAATAATGTGTATGACATATGTTTCACATATATAGAACCATATACATATTAGGCAACTATCAATCATCAAACACACAGCAGTATAGCATCATCATTTATAACTCTGTAAAGAGCCTCAAGAGCCTCAAAATGCGAAGACCTTGTGATAAGAGTTCCCCTTTTTCACCTGTTCTTATTTATTATATATCGTTTTGAATTAAACGTAAATTCTTAAATGCAGTGTTGAGTTTACTAAAAATATTTAAATTTCCATAATATTCAGTTCAAATAAACCTCTTTAAAGATTTGTTGGTTTGCTATATGGACTCGATTGTTTATGGTTGTAGCTTTGAATTTTTTACTGTAGAAATCAGTCTGTAGATTTTTTATTGTGGCCGTAGATTTCAATGTTGTAAGATTTTTGTTGTGGATTTAACTATTTTGTAGACTCAAAATATTAGAAGAGTCATAAAATATTAGAACTCTAGTTTTTTTTTTGGCTCTCTACCGCACAAAAATAAGAAAAATGAAACAAAAAATTGTTGATTTTTTTTTAAAGGAAACAATCTTTCTAAAGCATAATTGGCAAAAGTGTAGTGCTAGAAAGAAATATGGTTGTAGGAAGAATCTACAGTCCTTACCAATCACACCGTGGGGACGATTTTTCGACACTCAGACGATTTTGGCAACATATTGGATTCTTCTCTGAAGTTCTCAGGGTCTAACTCTTGTTTTAATTGATTTAAATGCTAGTTTACTGCTTTAATTAGTTACTTAAATTTAATCTATCTTAGCTTGATTTAAAATCCTAAAACTAGTTGTGTGGTTACTTGGTCTTCGTGGATTAAATCCCTAAGTACTATAACTCATTTGTTGTGCACTTGCAGTTAAATACATTGGGTAAGATTTTGTGTATCAAGTTTTCTGCGCCGTTGTCGGGGACCAATTTGGTTGTCTACTAGTTTAAGATTTTTTGTTTAGTCTAGGATTTTACTTTTTGTTATTTTATTTTATTTAGTTACTAATCAGCTTTNTTTTCTAATCAGCTTTTTTTTTTTTTTTTTTTTGGTGTTTTAGGTGTATGCATAAGAGAAGGGACGGTTCTGAAAATCTCTTCACCGGTAACTGCTAAGGGTTTTGCTCCGGATGTGGTGCTTCAAATTGAAGATTGCCTAGTGCCAGCTGACTTCTACATCATGGATATTAATGAAGACATCAACAGACTATTGATATATGGTTTTCCATTCCTCGCCACCGTTGAAACATTTATGGACTTTCCAAACCAACAAGTCACTTTCTCAAAGATCGACATGAAGGTCTTTTATCATTTTATCCGATCGGAGGGGCCATATTTGCAAGTCTATTATACATGACGTGAAGCGGAATTCAGTTCATAAAGATGCTACAAAGGAAGTTCACAAGGTCATCAAAGAGAATCCTCCAATCAGCAAACCAGCTAAGCCAAAGAGCGATAAGATTTCAAAGTTGTTCGCTAAAATCAGCATTGTCATTCCGGTTGAGCTAAGGGACAAAGGCGATGATGTTATCAAAGATAGGTTGCGAGATACGATGGTTACATTCCCCGATGTTTCGTCTTGGCAAGTCAAAGGTGGTGTGCCAGCTGCAAAGGAAAAACATAGAAGGTTCTCATATGATCCACCATGATTTTTAAAAATAGTAATGTTAATGACTAAAAATAAGCGGTTAGTGGGAGGCAACCCACTGGTAAGTTATTCTTATTTTTGGTGTTTTAAAATATTTATTTTTGGCATTTTTCGTATAATTATTTCAGAAATTAAGATAAATTGGGTCTGTTCATGAATAGGTGTCGAGCCACCCCCATACAGTGTCGTTCGACATCCCATGAGGAAACAGGGTAAGTTTTCTGAGTTTGACTCTTTTCGATTAATATATTCATTCCTTTCCCGCCTTGAGATTTTTACACACTAGGACAATATTGTTTAAGTCTGAGGCATGAAAATACTGATGTATTTTACTTTGTCTTGATTTTTATTTAATTTTTCAATTTTTTTGTTTTAGTTGAGTCATTTTATTGAGTCAAAATAAGTTGGAAACTATGATCTTTGCTTGGTTTATTTGATTATGTCTTTTCCAGTGAAGTGACCATCGTTTTCAAGGCTAATTTCAATATGAGACTAATGAAAAATCCAAGGGCCAATTAGTAGTACAAAGACATTCATGCCTAGTTGCGAAAATCCGGACGGTTGAGTTTATTTTTGCACCTCTTCGATGTGATCAATGTTCAACGGATTTGTTCTCTCATTCATGCTTGAAAAATACAACAAGTAAGAGAAATAAATTTTTATTGTCCCTTTCGAAAAAGTGACTCAAAAAAAAAAGGGCGACATGATTACATGAAGTATGAGGGAAGCCTAGGAAATTACATTTCCAATGATGGCACAACCCATATTTTGAAAGATTGAGGTTTAAGGCTAGAGATTTACAAATCTCAATGATCCACAACCAAAAGTGAGAAACACTCATGTCTGGGGGGAGAGTACAAAATATTTTTGTTCAAAGTTGGTTTGTCAAGCATCGTATGGGAAAGAATCTAGAACTTTCTTAGCACTGTGATCAAAGATGAGACAAGCAATGATAATGCATAGACGACATAACTAGGCCGTGGGTTTGAGTTTGGAATGCTGAGGAAGTGTACGGAGAAGTACATGGAGATCAAGTTTTTGGTTAGTCGTGTTAATGTGTGGATTACTAAGTTGGGAAGAATCAATTCGATTTTCTAAAACAAGGTAAGTTTCTATGTTTTCAAACTTCTTCCACAGTTTTACTTTATGTTTTGTTTGGGAGCAAGCAAATACTAAGTCTTGGGGAGTTGATATATCATGATTTTTACCGGTTTTATACCATGATATTATATATTTTATCTATTTTATCGAGTCATAATATCATTATTTAGAGTCCAAATTTGTCATTTTAGGGTAAATGATGAGTTTGAGGTATTTGGTGAATTAAAGAGAAGTTATGGATAAAAAAATATCAAAGTTTGAAGAGAGGAAATGGCAAACGAAGAAAAATGGAAAATTCAGAAGACCAAACGTATTTTCAGCAATTTTCAAATCTTTGAAGATCAAACAATTTTCCATAATCACTTTTGAAAAAATGGTTTTAGTAATTTAACTTATTTTAAATTCATCTAGAACCCTATAAATATAAGTTTTAACCATTGTTTAGGCTCATGCAATAATACATTCTAGAGATCGAGTCTGTAAGGCAGAAGGTTTTCTAAACCTTTGTTTTATTTTTTCTTTGATATCTATTTCTATTTCAATTAATTCATTATGATTTGTCTAGCTATGTCTGAGTATTTTCTATGTTAGGTAGAGTTCTTAGGATTAGCTGAATTTCTGTTAGCCATTAATCATATGTAGGAAACACCTTTAATTCTTCTTCTAGATTGTGCATATTGATAGTTCTAGTTTGGTCACTAGAGTCTAGATTATATGTTAATTATTATACATGAAAGTGTTAATAACTGCTTGAATAAATCGTAAAAGAGCAAGTTTTATATTCATAAAAGAGTTTGGATTAAGAAACTTGTGAACAATTGAACCTAGAATTAATAATTAATTAATTCTCTAGAATTCACAAAGGAATTTGGGTTGCTCGAGATCAATTATAGATTGCTTGTTCAACGGAAGTTGGGTTGCTTTATATTAGGTTTCATATTTGAGAATTAAGTTGGCGTTTGATTTTTACGACTGGTGTCGAGCGACACCTTGTTTTAATTGATTTAGGCAACATAATGAATTTTTCTCTAAAGTTTCCAAGGCCTAACTCTTGTTTTAATTGATTTAAACCCCTGATAATTTGCTATTTTACTGCTTTAATTAGTTATTTACATTTAATTTGTTTTAGCTTGATTTAAAATCCTAAATTATTTGTGTGATTACTTGATCTTAATTCGTGGATTCAATCTCTAAGTACTATAGTTAGGCACTTGCAGTTAAATACATAGGGCAAAACTTTGTGTATCGATAGGACCTAAAAATTTGAGAAGACGCCAAAAATGGTTCCCTAGGAGAGCTGAACTGAACTCATGAATTATCCCAAGCCACCTTCATGGATTTTAGATACACATCTTCTCCTCTATCTCCCAACGGATACAATGCGTCCTGTATTGGAGCTTCACCAACCTATGATGGATACGAATGGTAGATTCTTTTAAGATAACTTATATATGTATGAATTTCAGTAATCAATTACTATGGTGTAAATATGTAAATGCTCCGATTAGTAACTCCATTTAAACGAAACAGTTAAAGAAATGTTTTAGCGGTTGTGAAGAAGATCGTTAAATAGATGGTTGATACAAAATATGGAATACAAAAGACTGTTGAGTTAAAAAAAAAAGAGTGGTTGGATAGTGATTATGATTGGCTACAAGCGGGTAGACATTTAATGTGCTTCTTTATAAATTANAGCGGTTGTGAAGAAGATCGTTAAATAGATGGTTGATACAAAATATGGAATAGAAAAGACTGTTGAGTTAAAAAAAAAAGAGTGGTTGGATAGTGATTATGATTGGTTACAAGCGGGTAGACATTTAATGTGCTTCTTTATAAATTTAAATAACCCAAAATATGAATAACAATTTTTTTTTGTCAACAACATAATATGCATGAAGTTGGTCTCGAACCCAGACGGTGACACAGTGACAACACTAGCACAAACCACTAGGCTACAAGTCCTAGTCAATATGAATAACAATTTTTTAAATTTTGCTTTGATTTCTTAAATACGGTTCATTTTAAACAATCAATACTAAAATCATTAATTTTGGAGAAAATAATAAGTTTTTGCCACTATTCTAGGTGACACATGGCATCTTTGAAAAGGGATTCTAAAATATTATATAAGATATATATATTTTTTTTTTTT
>OVAP01004051.1:1769-15318 GCA_900406295.1 Aurinia saxatilis | reverse complement strand
TTACACTCAGGGATACGCACCTCCTCCACATGTCCAAGTGTTTCTCCAATAACTCGGAGATTGCTCTCTGTGGCACCTTGGAGAGGAAAGCCATGAAATTGCACCCAGAATGGTATCAAGGAGGGGAAGGAGTCCGAGACTATAGGCTCCCAACGCTGCAAAACAAACATCCATTTCTTGAAATGAAATGGTGCTTTCTCGAGGACCGGAAGCAGATCCTCCTCATCCTCAAAAGTGAGTTGAAAACGATCAACTCCAATAAGGTTACTCGACACCCGACCATCAAGACCCCATAGATGGGTCATAAAGCTGATGAGTCCGGCAATCGGTTTCTGGACCTCCAGGTTCAGTACTCGCCCCATCAGCGTGAGATTGTGAGCTTCAAACAGCTCTGCAGAGGGGGCGTCCGGAAGAAGGATCGGCTTACAGTGACTCGCATCCACAGCCATAGCGATGCCTTTACCTTTCTCCTCACGAGAGAAGCGTCTTGCCATTGGAGAGGATTGAGATACCCGGCGACGAGATCGAGACGAGATATTTGGTAACCACAGTACCGAGATCGAGATCGAGATGAGATCGAGACGGAACCAGAGTACCAGATCGAGACGAGACCCACCGGGACAAGACGAACAGATAGTTGGGAAGGCCGAAGAGACCGAAAAGAAGACGTGAGAGGCCGAAGAGATTGAAAGAGAAAGATGTGGATCGCGGTGTGATCGAATGGGTTATAGAAACCACCGATATATACCGATGAGGCGAGATCCTCCCAAATCCGAACAGATTCACAGGAGATAAATCGAATCCAAAAGATCTGATCATCAAATCTCACAACCCCAAGTATTGAATTACTTAGACTAATAAAATTATCTATGAATATTTGTAGTCTACACAATACAACATTATAAGTTATTGATTATATCTTATGCGTATAGTCCACCTGTGGGTAACTAATTAATACATGAGAATATCAAAACTTATTTAAATAATAGTTTTTATGCACAAACTATGATATGATAAAGTCACTGTGGTGATATATAAATCCTGATTTTGCACGGTAAACCAATATTCTGTCACAAATTATGCATAACTCGTTTATATATATATATATATATATATATATAATACAAATTAGTTTGGTGCGGATTATGCACAAAACATTTGTAAAAACACTTTAAAGACATTTGGTACTATACCAATAATGTAGTGATTTTTTCAAAACTTAAAAAGCAAGAGGCTCAATTTATGGATACATCGGCCCACCCAGAGGTTCCTACAGGGAATCTAGAAAGGACAAGTACATATTGTCAGGTGGATGGTTCGTGGAGTAATATGGGGAGCACCTCGGGTCTGGGGTGGATATATGTTCATAACGATCGTCTCACACTATTGGGGGGCAAAGGAATCCGACGAAGTTTGTCTCCACTGCATGCGGAATTTGAGGCCCTTCTTACGGCAATGCAGACGCTACTAGAGTTCAAATTACCGTGTTCTGGATTTCAGACCGATTATATGGAGCTGGTTACGATGATTCAAGAACCACGAGATTGGCCAGCTTTTGATATTTTGTTAGATGCGTTTGGTGAGCTTAAAGGGAGATTCTCTTCCTTCTCATTGACATACATCCGACGGACAACAAACACGAAGGCAGACTGTCTAGCACGATCGGCACGTTTAAGATCCTTAGAATTTGATTATGTAAACAATCTACCACCTGTGTGGGCTTCCAGCTTTGCTGAACTTTAAACTATTAATGTGTGGTTGTTAAAAAAAAAAACTTAAAAAAATTAAAATATTATAATATGAATAATTAAGCAGTCATTATTGCACTAATAATATGCACAAAATGGTTTCAAAATTTAATAAATTGTTTTATGCAAACAATAAATCATAAGCTTTAATGCATAAAGACAAAACATTTCGAATACCTTGAAAAAACGTTTTAATGTGTGAATAATTAATCACAACCGTTACTGCACTAATAATGCACATAATAATTTCAAAACCGTTATTGCACTATTAATGCACAAACAAATGTTTAAAATTGTCTAAAAAAGTTTTAAAGTGAAAATTAAACCCAACTTTTATTGCTTGTCAAACGTTTTTGAAATTTGGAGAGTTATGTCCAGAACAATTTTATTTTGTACGAATTATGCACCAAACTTAAAATTTATCATTAGTTTTTTGCACAGATTATGCACGAAAAATATGTGAAAACTTAATTCACATACTCACAAAAGTGCACAAATTATGAACACTGCAATTATGTTCTAAACTTGTGAGAGAAAATTCTAAAATGCAAAAATCTGATTTTGCACGGAAGAAATTTTCATAGAATGTACTGATAATATTGTACAACCACAAAAATTAAAAAAATCAGATCAACAAAAACTTGATTTCTACATCTATCATCTTTCATATTCAGTTTATAAAACTATTATTCTTAATGGATTAACTAAATGTTTACAACCATGCTCTGATACCACATGTTGGATAAATTTACATGAACCCTAAGACTTTCAAACATCTAGATAATCACATAATAGATTCATAAAAATGTTTTTTTTGTAGAATTACATGCGTTCATTGTTGCAAAGTGAAAGAGTTCTTCCATGTATGAACTCTTGAATGGAGGATGAACAACTAAAAATAGGTGATTAGATTTCTCTCTCCGTGCCTAAAACTTTTAGGTGTTGTTTCTTAATTCTTGCAAATATGATGGTCTAATGACAAATATTTATAGGTGGAGAGAGCACCTAATTCCTCATTAGTGTTTCCATAGCTTTAATCTCAACCATCCATCAAAGTAGAGATTAATAGGAATTACTCCATTATTTCCAATATATATGGACACCAATAACATTAAATAATAACATTATTCCAATAGAAAATGGTTAAACATAAGAATGGTCGGACAAGGAGGACAAACTCGAGGCAGAATCAAGTTAAAAACCCTCCAATGTGTGCGAAATTGTCAACCCGAGGAAGCATGCCTAGTGCTAAGTTGATTGCGATGATGACCGATTCAAAATGTGCTATGATAACAATTACAAAAACTAAATTTTTATTTTTTAGAACTCCAAAGAATCTCACCGATGAACACATAAATCTTAGAAAAAAGTTGTTGAGACTCAAATATAAAATTCTAATGAGCTTGGGGTTCACCAATAAATATATGCTCTTAGTTTTTATTAATTCAAAGATTTGATAGGCCCTCGGCAAGGGTTGTGTATAAATCCATGGATAACACCAAAACCAAACCCAAGAGTCCATAAACTCCAAATGGTTTATTTAATTGCACTCACGCTTTTGAGATGATATAACACATTCAAATGTTTTGTCAATAGTTAAGAGGCTACTATTCCAAATTAAATTCAAATGAGAAAAAGAAAAAGAAAAAAAGCAACGGGTAGTGAGAAAAGTTGTATATTTAAAGCTGAGCATGAAACGTTTGACCAGAGAAGGGAGTTTTTAAAAGACAAGTCAATTCAATTCCTTTCAGATTCCTCTTTTTTTCCAATCTTACGCCAATTGTGCAGACAGACAGACCGATCAATCACAGACTTTGGTTGCAATACAATTACCAAAAAAAAGGAACCAAAATTAGCAAGTGGGTTTGCTTCAAACAATTTTCTAGGGTTCAACTTTTGTTGTTCGAACCAAAAAGGTCATAATATTTTCCCTAATTTTCTTCTTTGTTTCTTGAGAATTTTGTAGTGTACCCGAAATTGAAAGTTGGACAAGAAGTTGGTGACTACAACAACAAGAAGGGTTCTTGTCTGAATTCCAACTATCTCCACTCCCGTGTTTCTGGTAATTTCCCTCTATTACTGCTACTTTAGATTTATTCAGAGCTAGAGATCTGTAAGGTTGACTCTGTTATTACTTATATAATTAGAGAATAGAGATACTAGAAGATTACTTTGAGGCAGATTGGGTTATTAGAAGATTTGCCTAAAAAAAGAAGATTGGGATTTTTCTTTTTTGCTTGTCCTTATCTGATTCAATTGTTTCAGAATAATCTATTTTTGATAGTCTCTCTTTTCTCATTTGGACAGAGAATAGTATTCAAGAAGAAGAAGAAGAAGATGATTCACAAACGTATGTGGCCAAGATTCCTAAGATTTACATACCAAGTGTCCCCATGCCTCAAACTAAATCCACAGAACGTATCAGAGGAGCTGAAGTTGAAGTTAAACAAATAACCAAAGCTAGCCCTGTCCTACGCCCACGCGCGGTTGTATCCAGCCCCGGTACGTATATGGTTTTTCGACCTTTCGTGTTTTCCTTACGGGATGTACAGAGTTCTTAATAATACTTGCATTGAATTGAGCTATAACTCAATATATCACATTCTCGTGTGTAGATAATGATGCGATGATCGGTAGCATAAACAGGAGCGAAGAACGGAAAGCTAAGAAGGGTTTAAAGACTAATAATGATCATCAGAAATGGAGTAGAGGTTCTCAGCGTAAGGATGTCGATACTAATGTCAAGATTTCTCATCGTATAGTTGCTAAGCAATCTGGAGTTATCTCTAGGAATCACAAATAATTTAACATGTTTACTCATACTCTTCTATATTCCTTCATGGGTCGATCAATAAGAGCCCCTCACAAAACGGAATCATGTTTACTTGGGTAGATGCTATACCACTTATTCAGTTTTTACATTTTGAAAACATGATTCTACTATCTTTCAAATCATTCATACCATTCATTTCACCATTTTTCGAAAAATTGTTTCGCTATAAAAGATTTTACGTGATATTATCTAAATCAAACCATAGTCCATGGATACCTAGTAACTGAATCCATTGGATTGGGTTGACCATTTCTTTTGTGCATACAATTGTAGAGACAAAAAAAAAATTATGGATGAGAAAGCTAGAGACTATGACAAGAATAAGCATGAGTTAACTCAAATCACTAAACATAGAATCACTTGAATAACATATTTATAACAAATATATAAATATAAAAAACATATACACATATATATATATATATATATAATATAAAAAACAAAAGTGACATAATGTAAACAAAAACAAAAGTGCCTGAAAAATTGAGGAGTCTTCTGTCTGTGAGAGAGGTTTTGGTTCTTGGCGGCAACAAGTACGTGTGGAAAGCGAGAGATATAAAAACCCTAATTTCGATCTTCTTCAAGTAATCTCGCTTTCGTAAACAGGGATTGTTCTACGATCCGAATCTTCCCTTTTCAGGTTAAGATGTATAATTTTGCAAATTCTGGAAATTTAGGGTTTTAAAATTTGGGTATAGAAGATGTAAAAAAATCTCGAATTTAGATTAGATTCTTAGTGGGGTTTGCTTTGTATTGTAAGAATCGTTGATGTATATGGAGAAATTGTGACTGAAGAGAGGTTTTGAGTTTTGCGTACTAAGTGTTCGATGAATTGTCTAAGTCGAGGTGTATCCTTGCTTTTTCTTAGAATTGTCCGAAACAATGAATTTTTTTTATGCCTTGTCTTTCTTGTTCTTTAACTATTTGGAATTTTGCTCTGTCTCCCTTTACTCTTTCTCTCTTCTGTGTGTTTTTTCGTCCTTTGAGATTCTTCAAGAGATGTGTCTTTTGTGGCAGTAAAGGGTCTGCTTCTGAAGTTGCTTGTACCCTTAAACAGTGAATTTGAATCCAATTTTCAATGTAGTACACGTCGAGATTTTGAATCTGTGTATGATTATGTTAGGAGACTAGAACTTCTCAGTGCGGAGTATCAAGTATGATCTTGTTAGTCGACTGAAACTTTTGAAGTGTCATTTGTAATGGTCTGCTTCAGAATTTATTGCTATGTGATTCTTGTTTTGCATAGTTGCTTGTAACCCTTAAACAGTGCATTTGAATTCATATTTGAATGTCATAGACTCACGATTTTGAATCTGTGTATGATTATGTTAGGAGTTTTATCTTGTTAGTCGAGTGAAACTTTTTAAGTGTTATTGTTTTGGTTCTTATACCCCTAAAAGTGAATTTGATACCATTTTGAATGTTATAGGCATCCAAATTTGTCGACGAAAACAAAACAGAGAGATCGGAGACACAACTTCAAACTCGTGTCAAGCTAAAAATCACCAAAATTCTGGTCTTTTTGTTTTTCAAGATTTCCACTAGCCTATTGATTTTGATATTGGCGACTAGGGATTGGTTCTTTAAGTTACTCTTTTCCAGTCCCTAAGGTATTTCTGGTGTGGTTTAAATATGGTAATTTAACCTCCCCACCCATGTTGCAGTAATGGAGGAGGGACGTCAAAAGGACTTGCAGTTGTTGGAGGAGATTATCGATAAAGGCTTAAAACAGAAGCTTGTACACGCAACTGCTTCACGGTACTCAAATTACTTCCTTTTAAGTTCCTACTTTTGCTTCTAGGCTTGAGCTCGTTACTTTTTCATTGCAGGGACAAGATCTTTGACGAACAGAAAACACTGTATCCTTTTTCTTTGCTGTTCTAATGACTTCTCCGTACGTTGAGTATTCTCCTTTCCGTAACGTTTAAACCCATTCCAGCTCTGACTTGCGGAAAAACCTAGAAACTCTGGAGAACAATGGTGTAAATAGTCTCAAAACAATGGTCAACCTCGGTTCAGAAGTTTACATGCAAACTCAAGTGTAGGTCACTCTTCATTAAATCTTAGCCAACTCATTATCTACTGTCTGCATAGTGCATACAGTCTCTCCATAAACTTTTTAAGTAGTTTACTTTCACTGTCTATTGTATGTTAGATGCTCATCGCATGGACACAGTTTTTAACTGCACATTCAAATCGAATATGCTCTCTTCAAAATTTGCTTCTGATTTATTTAGTTTGAGTTCAGGCCAGATACTAGGCACGTCTTCATAGATGTAGGGCTCGGCTTTTATGTAGAGTTCACCCGGCCAGAAGCTCTTGACTATATTTCACAAAGGGAGGAAAGGATTCAAAAGTAAGTATGATACATTTCTCAATTTCTATCGTGTCCTCTAAAAGTCTACATATACACAAAACGGGAAAATAAAATTTGGCTGTCTTTGTTGCATTGATGCTTGCTTCTGGGTAAATTAGAGGGAATACATGGCTGAATCACTTGAATACAATGAATGAATTGTCTATTCAAATGCATTATAATGACTGAATGTGGATAAGATAATACTAATGGTCGTTTTGTTTCTACAGACAATTGGAAGAGGTTACTGGTGTTATTACGCAGATTAAAGGGCGCATCAAACTGGTAAGTTCAAGTTCTATCTAGCTTTTTTGGTCATTTGTTGGTTGGGGTACTGGTCTTATGAGGTTGTATTAGACTTGGAAAATGTTTATGAGATGTAAATACAAATTTCAATGGGTAATTATTATCATGTTAGTAATGGTTGTATGAAACATTGACCATATATGGGGTGTAACCTTGGCAGGCTCATTACCAGATTCAGCAAATACTGAATCTTCCTGAAGAGAATCCATCATCATCCAGGCAACGTGCGTTTTAGTAGTACGACCAAATGGAAAACAGATGCACGCGACTTGGTACCTTTCTCTGAAGATGTTATATGTTATCAACTGGTTTTGAGACTCTTAAAGCTTTATGGGTGGAAGATTACTGTAATACTAACTATCCTCTCAAATGTATCAAACTTTTGGTGTTAGACTGACAAATGGATTAAGCAAATCTATAGATCAAACGACTCATGCTGTAGTCTTAATCTTAGATTGTTTGAAAGATCAGATGTGTATTGAATTAGAGTGATGGAGCAAAAGACAATCCCTAAAATCAACACATAATTACATATTTCGAGTTTTTGACAGTACCCTAACACCAATCAAGAATGAGTAGATTTTCAAAAGGGCGACTGAAACTGTTAACCAACGGAATGCAAAGGAAGATCACTTGTTCTGTCGGCAAAAGTATATATTAATCTCCTAGGAAAAGAAAACTCTTATGTATCAGGAATCTACAATATACTAGGCTCAAACCAAACCAACAAGATCCATTGATGAAACTCACAGACAGATATGTCTGTTCGCTAACCACCTAAGCCATAGTCATAAATCATCTACCCTGCCCAGCTAGAGACTTCAGAAGGTAAGAGTGTCACACTTGAGCAAAGATGGAGCAAAAAGCAAGAGATTCTCAAACTATACTAGGCAAGTTAAAACAAGTAACATTATAGAAACTGCAAGTGGTACATCCACAATAATTATATTGTACAAGGTAAGATTGAAGAGGTCTTAAAGCTCACTCTTGACCTTGGCATCCCTGTTTGGTAATACACTTTACGACTGGGCCAGACGCTTTGCTTCCTGAATTTGAGGAAGGGTAAAGGTGAGCTTGAAGATAGATACAAAGAAAGGAATGAATGTTAACAACTCACAGCAGCACAAGTAGCACGAATTTCTCTATGCATATCGACTTCATCGGGAAAAGTCTGTTCAAGTTCCCCCAGAAAATGGTTTATGAAACCCTTAAAAGCATCAGTCTTGCCCTTTGTAACTTGATTTCTGGCAATGCAGCTATTAAGAACATCCCTTGTGAACTCGTCGGGATTCTTCCCGTCATCAATTAAGTTAAAAACCATAGGGACTTGAATGTTGCATTTCTCGGACAGCTTAGCCATGCTATCTAGCCCCATCGCAAGGATTGCTGCAAAGACACATACTCCTTCTGTTTCTTCATAGTAAGTGTTGTTTTAGAGTTAAAATTTTGTTTCATTTTAAGTGTCATTTCGACAGCATTATTAAAATGGGAGAGCCAAGCCGATGGTACATCACTAACATAACTAATATCATGCGAGTAGATCCTATCACTATGTGCTAGAGCATTCGCTTTGGAATTATAGCTATATGGGTACGCAAACCAACGAGAAGCTGAGGAGATTACTCTTCAGTCGTGTGACATCCTCCATGTAGGTCAGAAAAGCTGGCCAGTCCGTTGTAGTAGATACCATCTTTACTAGCTCATGTGAATCTGTAGCAAAAAAGACTTCAAGCTTGTGTTGATCGATCATGCTCAGGACTGAACGATCTTAAAAAGAGAATAGTTGGCGAGCAGAATAAGTTAAAGAGTAAACTAGTGTAGAGGAAAGGACTGAACGATCTAAAAGGATAGATGATAGACTCTAAACCACAAGGACATGCATGAATATGCTCTTAGACGCATGTTGGATTCAGTTACTTTCTTAGTTAGTATATAAATCTTGTTACGAATTATGCGAGATTTATGAGACAACATTATCAACGGATTTGCTTGAGGAGGTGAAAAACCGAAAATTTTGCGTGATCCTAATGGCATAGATACATGCTTGGAATGCGATTTTGATGACCGTCGAGGCTTTCTGGGGCATAGTGGGGCCCTAATGGATAATAGAGGCTAGAGTTAGGGAAAATGGATGGTGAGGAGGAGACAAAGAGGACCAAATGTTCTGGTTACATGGACATGAGGAAAAGATATGGGAGTGGAATGACATGTGGTCCTATGAAAGTCTAGAAGAAGACCTAAAGGTGACTACGCGTAGTGCCAAAATGAAAGAGCGATTACCATTTTCAAGAGATACATTAAGGAAGCAAGAAGAGATATGCCTTCGTTATAACAATTTCTTTAAGAACTAAGAACAATGAGAGTCACACATAGTCCAAACGATTTGCCTTCCTATTTGATTTGACGTTGAGAGTTATAAAAAAAAATGGTTTAATTTTTGTAGCTTCAAGAGGCTTTTTCAGTAGATTGTATACATATACATGATCAAGATATGAGTCGTAGGGTGTGATAGAGAGCTGAGGAAAAAGGAAACGATAAGAATGATTTGCCAAGTTATCATGTGATAGGTGATGTGAGTTTAGTATCTAGGGTTCAATAGTATGTGGATTAGAATAGTTTTCCTTGTTATACAGTTCTTGATCTATTTACTCGATTGAGTTATCGCGGTCGAGCTATCTTAGCATCAACTTATAGGACATGGAGAAGCCTTGGTGATTCTCCTTGTTTGTAGAGTTCACTGGATCTATGTGAAACTAAGTTTGATCTTTCGATGGAAGCTTCTCTATTAAATAGGGTTGTTAATATTCATAAGATTAGGTTTCGAGGCGTTGAGTCTACTGATGCCATAAATCCGTCTCCAAGTTAGTAATCTGCTTAAAATAAGCAGCGACTATTGTAGGAAGATTATAAATGCACATTGTGTATGCTTGCGACATGCCATTAAGATCTTGAGAACCTTGTGCTCAAACTAGATTTCTTTGAGAAGATAATTGAAGAGACTGTAACCGTTATTTAAAGATATAATTCTTATAGCCTCTCTAGTTATCTTCTCAAAGAAATCAGGTCCAAGCACAAGGTTCTCAAGAGCTTGATGGTGTGATGCAATCATATATAATGTAGGATATGTACTCTACCTACAATAGTCAACGCTTATTTCAAGCAGATTCTTAGCTCACAGACTAATTATGGCCGCATCAGAGTCAACAACATGAAATCTGATCTTTTGAAATACCAAACCTATTTGTTAGAGAAACCGCCATTGAGACAAGATTGCACGGAGATCCAATGAAATTCACATACAAGGAGAATCACCAAGGCTTCTTCATTTCATATAGATTAATGCTTAGCTAGATTTATCATGATAACTCAATCGATTAAAGACATCAAACGCTATATCATAAATAAAATTTGTCGAATCTACATACTGTTGAACCCTAGGATCCATATCTTGATAAGGTGTATATCTAGAGGGTACCCAAAATTAACTACAACCTTCAAAGACCAATAAATACTTTTTGGTCATATTTATAAAGTATACTTTCTTTTCGAAGAAAGAGACTCATGTAAAAATCATAGTTTCTAAGTTTCTTTTATAACGTCCATTGCTTTGTAAGGAGAATAAGAGCTCACCTCATATCATCCACTAAAAAAAGCTTTTTTGAACCCTTTATACTCTTCCACTCATGATATTTGGTATAGTGAACATTATTGTTTTTTCTTTGGTTTCTATGATCATATGTAAGTAAGGTTTTTTTGTTGGGTTAATGGTTTTTTCTTTCTCTCTAACAATCAAACTTTAATAGATTAACATAAGCTGTTCATATTATTGACTCAAAAAGGAGCAACATTGTTTACATAGGTAAATTCAATAGATCTAATGCGCGCCGAACGTGTCAAATTATCTGCTTGAGCGTTGGAATCCCGTCGGATGTGAGATAATGAGAAGTGTGGAAAACGCCCACGTAGCTCCTCAAAAACATCTAGCAAATTGTCAAAGGCTGGCCATGCGTCTGGTTCCTGGATGAGCTTCACCAACTCTACACAGTCAGTCATGAAACAAAAGCATTGTATGTCTCATTCCAGTATGACACAAGTGCTTCAAATTCAGAATTTAATGGAGACAAACTACTGATATATCTCGTATTTTACCGGTTTTTGTTATAATAAACCTATACTTATACTTATATTAGAGTCTATATGATTATTAGTAGAGTCCAAAAGAATCATTTTAGGTACATGGACGAGTTTTGGAGCTTGGGAAGGATCTAGAAGAATTATGGATCAAAATGGAGCTTGAGGAGACAAAATAAGAAAACGAAGAAAAATGACAAGAAACAGAGGAGGTGTCGATCGATTAAACTTGCATACTAGTTTATTGAATTCTACTTTAGTTTTATGATTTTATTTTCTTGTTATTCTTTGATTTTCTTTATTTTATCTATTTACTAACTAGTGTTCCGTAAATTTAATTTTTGGTGTTTTAGCTAAACAACCATAATGCCATAAGGATTTGATGCAACCGCTTTATTAGAGGAGTTCGAAAAGATCGCTGCAGATAATGCTCAGATGAAGGAGGAGATGATGCTGATGCAAGCTCATATAAATCAGCTAGTAGTCACAATTGGAGGAGCTGATAGGCCTCACACTTTCTACAAGGAAAGATCTCCAATAGTTGTCCCTCCTCTTACGAGGACTAACTAAGAAATCAAGCCTCAACTCATCCTGCTAGTGGAGCAGCGACAATTCAAAGGACATGAACATGAGAACCTCATCGATCACATTGACCGGTTCGAAAAAATCTGCACCACTTCTCAAGCTGATGGAGTACCTTATGACTACAACCATTACAAGCTCTTCGAGTTTTCTTTGGCAGACAAAGCCCTTGGATGGTTAAAATCTCTTCCACCAAAGTCTCTCCATGGATGAGATCAAATTCGAGCTGCGTTTTTGGATCACTACTATACCAAGCAAAAGACAGCCATCATGAACGCCAAGCTAGACAACTTCGAGCAGATGACCGGGGAGTCTTTTTGTGAAGCTTGGGAGAGATTCAAGTCTTATCGCATAGATTGCCCACACTATTGCTACACTGAAAGCCAACTGCTTGGTATCTTCTACGATGGTGTTGGATGTGATTTCAAGGCTGCTTTGAATGTTGAAAGCAAGGGAAACTTCATGACACACAGCGTGGATGGAGCTAAGGAGCTTATTGAAAACCTTGCTGAGAGTTACCGAGATAAGAGAGTGGAATATGATCGATCAAAGAGAGTAAACAGTGTGGAAGTTTATGCAATAAAGGAGCTTGTTGAGACAGCGAAACTGCTAGTCAAGTTTACCCAAAAGAGTGTGCGTTTTGCTGATGTTGATGCTGTCCAAAAGAGAGAGGAAGATGAAGAAGATGTCGCTTATGTAGGAAACAATGGTCCAACAACAAGACTTTCTACAACACGCCGTTCAATGGTGGATATCAAAAGCCGGTCGCTGAAGGAAGAAGCTATGGGAACAGATCTTATTCATCTCCAAAGGGACAAGACAACAAGATGGAATCAATGTTAGAGCAAATCTTGGATGGACAACAAAACTTGATGGTCACATTCAATGGGAAAATTGACAATCTCTACATGGACCTTGATGGAAAGATCTCCAATGTCAATGAGAGGATCGAGCAGCTGACTACTCACTTGAAGAAGACCGATCTTCAAGTAGCTCAAATAGCCAAAGCCGTTCGTAAACAAGAAGGCTTTCTTACAGCAAAGACGGACCAAAGCCCCAAGGCCTTTGTCAATACAGTCTGTGTGGATGAAGACAAATATGAATAAAAGTTTCAATACGATGAGGAGCTGACTGAAGATGATGGAGAGCTGACTGAAGAATTTGAAGAAGACGTAGAATTTCTAGCTGTGATACAGCACAGTGTCTTCGACACCTTTCGGGACAAACACCTTCCTCGTCTGTTTCAGAACAAGGTGTCGACTGACACCTTGGACAATGTCGATCGACACCGTCACGTGTCGACACACAACATGGACATTATGTCGAGCTCCTCTCGACACGAGCTCGACACCTTACGAGAAAGCTCAGAATGGTGTGGTGTCGATCGACACCACTGAGAGTGTCGATCGACACCCAGGCGGACCTACGAATTTGCCAATTATGAGTTGGGCAGAACCAACACGTTCAAATCTAGCTGTTTCAACATCCAAATGCGTCTATCATCCCAATGCCCCCTTTCCAGTGCCTTCCATGAAGTCTGAAAAACAATTAAAGAAGGAGATTGAAGCTAAAAGGCAAGCCATTTTGAGGAAT
>OVAP01004050.1:0-15320 GCA_900406295.1 Aurinia saxatilis | reverse complement strand
GGTATATGTGATTAAGGGTAAAATTTTTTGGGTATATGTGATTAAGCCCCCCAATCTAGCATGTATGATTGGGTAAAATATACGGGACTGAAGATCTGATTCGAGATTTGTTACGATCTGAACATGGGGTATCCGGATCAAGATCCGGATATTCAAATTAGAAGATTTGATATCTGAATCCGATCTAGATATAGCCCAGGTAATAGATTCTTTTTATTTTTCCGGATTATAATCCAAATAAAAAGAATCTATTACCTAGACGTAATCTAGATCAGATCCGGATATCAAATCTTCTAATCTGAATATTGGGATCAAGATCCGGACACCCTTGTTCGGATCGGAACAAATCTTGAATCGGATCTTCGGTCCCATATATTTTACCCATTTCTACATGCAAGATTAGACGCTTTAACAACTTGAATGAATGAGAAGCATATTATATTGGATGCACATGCATTTTAAAACAAAATCCTCCAGTTTTACAAAAATAACAAATCATAAGAACAATTTAGATTGGTTTAAATGTTGTTTTGAAATAGATATTGTGAAACAAAACAAGTATCTTGAACAAGAACACTAGAAAATAAAATTAGCAAAAGAAGTCTTATATGAAAGAAGACCTAAAAGACTAGAGAACACATACCCAAATGTCAAAGCTTCGTGATTTCTAAATTTAACATCAACAAACTTGGGGTTCACATACGTTTCTTCTCAGGTTTTGTACCATGACCATACTCTTAAACAAAATTTAATCTTAGATGAAAATAGGTGAACCTCACGGTCTTTTCTCAACCGTGAGGAATCCATATCATATAAGTCATCAAAAGCTTGATGCCCAAAACTTTGAGCGCTTCACCACATTTTTTCCAACTCCTCTTCATTATTAATTTTCTGATTTTTTTTCCCTTCTCCATAGTTCCTCGACCAACACCATATATTTTTTTCATGAGTTCCACAATCATTTGTATATTCTAAATTTCAATTAGTGATCTGATTATAGTATTATGTTCCTTCGCGGAAATTTCATACCCTTACTTTAAAGAATTCATTAACCAGTTCACTTCTTCTATAAATAGATGTGCAATGTTAATGTGGTTTTCCCTCAAGCTCGAAAACATTAAACCTTTGCACATCTATTTACAGAAAGTGGCTTACTAATTAAATTACCTTCCCAAGTACGTGTGTGAACCTTCCGTTCCGCAAAATAATTAATACTAGCATATCGTTAATCCAAGCTTATAAGAATCAAAAGATCGTGAAGCTCATTAAAAAAATACGTGGTGCTACTGCTTGTCAAGGAACTTGATATGCATAAGGGAAAGAATTTTTTTTTGACGAATTACGAAAGAAGAGAAGTTATAGAAAATGTGGTAAAATCACTCCTTTGGAAATTTTGGGGGTGGGGAAGTTGGAGCCAAGCATCAAGCATTTGTAAAATTATATGATATGAATCTTTTTAGGTTGGGAAAAGACCGTGAGGATTCATCTTGTGGTCATTTGGGACAAGGACATTGCAGGGGCTGCAAAGCAGAAGTAGAAATATAGAGATGTACTCATAATGTATTTCTCTAAAAGAAAACCTTGTATCGGAGAGAACTTGAATTTTGGTACAAAACTAATGGTGTAAAGTTAGTGCTAACAATATTGTGAAACATGCAATTTGAGGGTAAACTCAAACAGTAATTCAGTAAATATTAATAAAAAATTAAAAGGCTTAATAGAGGTTTATATGAAATATTTTAATTTTTTAAATAAAAATCACAGTTTGATTTTCAGCCGTCTTACATTATTTTCCTCTTTTTGTTTAAATGTAAGGAAAAAAGCCTAGAAGCTTTACTATACTTTTTGTTTGTTAGTTCTTTACTAATAGTTTTTTTTTTTTTTTGAACTAAACAGATCGGATATCCACAGCATCCACCAATATTTAAAATTTAACAAATACCCATAAATTCATGTTTTTTTATATATATAAAAAAGGATGGATTCGGATTTTAGGCCATAATCTCTCCCCAGACCCGGAACCAGCCGTTGCTAATACCTCTCTAGGAGGTGTAAAGCATCTCTCCTACCAGAAATCGAACGGGACACATGGGATACAACTCCCACTTAAACTACTTGAGTTAACTCATCCAATGGTATGTATTTGTGTTTTATCAAGTCAAATCAGATTATAAAATGGTATACTAACCTTTTTAAGCATATCCTTCAGGACTTTTAAATTATACATAGAATATTCACAATCAAAGGCATAGTAACGTATCAAGAGATACCAAAAGCTCTAAAAAGAACTCAGAAATTTTAATGAAAACACAATTATTTTCGTTAGAAGATCAATAAGTTGAAACAGCAAGTTTTCACATATTAAATAGTCATAATACCACGAAATGAATCACAATCTCTGTCTCGCTAAGATCTATATGATCTGATAAGATAAATCTAACAGGTCTAACATGATTCGTTAGAATCTAAGAGTTGGAAAGGAGAAAAGACATACCTTAAGCCTAGGGTTTTTGTATAGGAGGCGGCAACTCTCGTAAGAGACATGGGTTGCTCTTTTGTTTTGTCTTTTTAAGACATGGGTTAAGGGCATTTGTCCATTACCTAATCCCTTTTATTATAGTTATTAACCAATGAGAATGCACTAAAACGATTTTGTCTTATCTACATAATCATCTTGCAAAAATCAATTATGAAGTTGATTGTTTGCAGATTCCAAACTAGATTTTAGATTTTGCTTTTCCAGAAACTATTTTTTTGCCAATCAAAATTTTGAAAAACTAGATTTCCTAAAAGGTAGAGAAACTAGTTTTCAGAGTTTTTAGTATTTTAGGAACAAAAACTAAAAACCACAGTATGTGGATTTTTATACGTTGTTTTTTTTAAAGAAATATTTAATTTTTATAACTAATAATTAATTAAATTCTGCTTTTTATAAAGAAAAAAATCTCATATAAATTATACACATAAAGCTATCATTTCTATAATAATGTGAAATCATATATTTGTTTTTTATTCAGGGGAATATATCTATGTATATATTTTCCATAAAATTTTATTATAACTTGTGACCTATTATCTATATTGCAAAGATGATTTTTAGAAATGTATTTTTGATCATTTTGAACAAATAAAACAAGAACTAAATTGTTTTAAGAAACATAAGATTAAAACATAATATAGTATATAAAAACAAAAAACCTTAAAAAATCCCATTTAAGTTTTCAAGTAACTAAAAACTACAGTAAAATCAAAAACCAAAATCAAAAATCAAAAACCAAAATTCAAAAACTAAAATCCAAAATCTAGAAACTAGTAAACAATCAGGGCCTATATGTTTTCATTCTGGTCCGTGTCCACACGTACGATTCCTTCAGATCAATATTTTCTTCTTCTGTTAAATCAAAGTCAGTTAAAAACATCTAATTTACTTGTGAAAAAAATAATTTACATTGTTGTGATCCTGTAATCTGTCGTAACATTATATACTTTACAAATTCAATTATATATATTTTGCCCGTTTATAAATTATAACCTTATATTTTAGACAAACTATCTGCTCAATAATTGAAAATGTTGTAATACCATTTTGCATTAAGGTATGGTTTCATGCAGCTAGTTCTTTCATCATAAATCATAACTCTGATGGCATGCGGCAATACATGCTTTAGCTGAGCATCAAAATCAATCTTTTGAAATTGGATGACACAAAATAATATAATCATGATGAGTGAGACTGTGTGAGAGAGAGAGGAGTGGAAATTGCTGATAAATAAGTCTATAGTTTATGGGTCCATTGCTTACGATCCATTTGAAAACCCGGATTGGAGCCTATCTATGGATTGCCCTTTACCCATGGTGATTAGTCTCGGATCCCTTCATAGGTCTGGGGATGTAATCTGAGTTATCAAAAAAAAAAAAAAGTCTACAGTTAACTACCATGTAACTTTTTTGTCTAGCTCTAGACTGTAGTCTTTAGAGATCTTCCGGATAACAACACTTAAGTATGTTTGTTGCTGTTGAATATATAATCTCAGTAAGTCAGTATCTCACATATACTTATACACTCTCTCTTTTCCTTTTCTTCAGACCACAATTAAAGAAAAACCATAAAAATAACATAGTTTGAATCATAGGAAAATAAGAGAGGTCAAAAACAAAAATTGATTACCATCTTCTTCTAATGATCCCGCAAGTTGTATAAATCTGAATCATAGAAAATAAGTCAGATAAAGAGGGTTGACAGAGCGAAGAGGTGTCAAAAAACAGTGATAATACCTTATCGATATGTTAGCATCCAATGGCATATATATATTGAAAGAACAGGCTTTGCCATGAGTCGTGTGTGACACACATGGTGTGTGCTGACCTAACGTGATACAAGAGGTGTTACATGGATGTTGGTGTGTGAGGAGATGTTGTGCTCCAACATAGAAGTGAAGACACATCATGGATCATTGGTGTGATAAAAGTGACCTAAATCACTAGAAAATATATATACCCAAATGCCAAAGCTTCGTGATTTCAAAATTTAACACTAACAAAGCTAGTGGTTCACATACCATTTCTTCTCAAGTTCACTACCATGAATCCATTATCATACTCTTAAACAAGATTTAATCTTAGGTGGAAATATATGAATCTATCCCCAACCGTCAGGGATCCATATATCATATAATTCCACAAACACAAGAAGTCTTGACTCCAAGTTCCCCACCCCAACACCACATTTTCTCTAACTCCTCTTCATTTTTAATTCTTTTAAGACATTTTTATTTCCCTTCTCCATAGTTACTCGACCAGCACCACGTATTTTGTCATCAGTTTCACAATCATTTTTTTCCTTAAAAGTTTTAATTAACGGTCTGATAGTATCATCTTCTTTCATGGAAACTTCATACCCATGCTTCAAAGAATTCATTAATCTGTTTATGGAGGAACTGGCTTATTGGTTAATGAACCCTTCGAAGTCTCTTTTGCAAAAAAAAAAAAAAAAATGAACCCTTGGAAGCAAGGGCATAAACCTTATGTTCCGCGAAAGAAGATGATACTAGCATATCGTTAATCAAAGCTTATGAAAACAAATTATCGTGAAGCTCATATAAAAAATGTGGTGCTCTGCTGGTTGAGGAACTTGACATGCATAAGGGAAAGAAAAAGATCTTGAGGGAATTATGAGACGACGAGAAGTTAGAAAAAATTTGATCACTCATGTGGAAAATTTGGGGGTGTGGAAGTTGGAGCCATGGCATCAAGCCTTTATGGAGTTATATGATTTGGATTTTTTACGGTTGGAAAAGACCGTGAGTATTCATCTTCTGGTCATATGGGACAAGGACATTACAGAGGCTGCAAAGTAGGAACAAAAGTATCGACATGCATGTACATTACAGAGGCTGCAAAATACATATGTACTCATAATGTATATCTCGAGAAGAAAGTCTTATAATTGAGAAATTTTGAATTCGAGATAAAAAAGTTAAATTGCGTTTGTATACAATGCAATTACTCTGTAACTGATGGTGTAAATTTAGTGTTAACATTATATATTGATGTGAAACATTGCAATTGGTTGCACATTTAAAAAAATAAAATGATTTTTGAATTGGATATTACTCTAAAAATTTACAGTTGTTCATCTACTTTTTCCAAGAAGAATAACTAGAACATAATTATTATTCTACCATTCATAATTCATTCATTTTATTCCACCAAAACCTACTCCACTAACATTTTTTTATATTTAATCAGTTGCATCAAAAAAAAAAAAAATAGTAAGAAAATTTTCACATATTTTACCGGAAAAAAACCGAACTTGTGGACAAATTCTAAAAAATTATTCCTCTACTATTTTTAAGAAGAATGGGCGGAATACAAATCATATTCCACCCTTTTTTTTCACCAAATTTTATTTTACTCACCTTTTTTCACATGCATACAAAACATGTTTAATTTTCTTTTGGAAAAAGGTAACATCATAAGCAAATATGCAGAAAAAAAGAAAAAAAAATTAAAGAAAATTTTCAGCTAAAAGATAATAATTTCAGCTAAAAAAAATTTAAAGAAATATTTTCTTTTTCACAGTTCCGTTCTCAACCGTCTTACATTTTTCCCTTTTACGTTCAGATTTATAAGAATAAAGCGTAGATTTAGTTGTTGTTTTTTGCGGTTTGTTTGTTCTAACGAATTATAATAATATTTTTTTCTTATTTTGTATGTTTTCCTTTATTTTGTTTTCAAACAAAGCAGCTCCCATATACACAAGTATCCACAAAGATTTGAAATTTTACAAATATCCATAAGATCAAAGTGTTCATGTTTGATCAATTCAGAATGGAACATTAAATAATCAAAAACAAAAATTCAATCAGAATACTAACCTTTTTGGAGCATATCCTCTCTGCGCACAAACATATATATAGGATTAATGGACATAATAAAATCAACAAATTCATCAGATCCCGTTTGGGGTTCCATATATATATATACCATATGCATGCAGTCAGTATTCACAAGAGATACCAAAAGCTCTTAAAAGAACTCATCAGAAAATCAAAGGAAAAAGCACCATTGTTTTTCGACTTTTCGTTGGATGATCAATAGATTAAATCTGCATGATTTATAATCCCAAACATTTCCTCTCTAGAAAAGACATACCTTAGCCTAGGGCGGAGGAGGAGGAAATAAACAAATGACGGCGACTCTCGTAAGAGAGAACGTTGCCCTTTTTTTAAGTTTTATATACATAGGGCATTTGTCCATTACCTAATTTTGCTATCCGTATTAACCAATAAAAATGCAGTCAAAGGATTTTGTCTTATTTTCTTAATCATCTGGTAATAATTATTATTTTTTCTTTTATAAAACTGAGAAAACTAATTTACTTGTGAAAAGTAATTTTACTTTTTGAGTGTTACATAAATTAGATAGATACCGCGGAAATGCATACACACATAAATATAACTCAAATTATTATTACTTTTCATTTATTAATGTTTTCTTTAAGGAAAGTCAATTACATTGTTGCAATCGTATATTAGATTAATATATTACCCGTATTAAAACTCAAAAAATATATATTTTAGTTATTTATAATCTTATATATTAGATTAATTATTTGTTGTTGAAGTATCTTGACTTATGGGTCAAGAGTTTAAAAACTTATATAGGGGGTTCTGTTTTTTTTATGGATAAAAATTATATGTANAATGTAAAAAAAATTAAATTTGTAAAAAAAAAAAAAAAAAAAAAAAAAACTATCTGCTCAACAATTGAAAATCTTGTCATACCATTTAAAATAATATATTTGGTTGTACTTGTACCATCATTTTCTCTTGTTTATTCTTAAGCGTTGTATTTTCATGCCTAGCCTTTGATCCTCTGATTTCTGTTAGACGTAAAAAAGCCCAAGACAAAGCCCATTATATTTGGAAGCCCTAAGAAGTAACAACAATAAACCATATTCTTCTTCTTCACTCGACCAAAATCGCCGAGAAGAAAAGAGTAAGAACCCTAGCAGAAAAGATGGTATGTTCACGAACCGTCTTCGTTTTGTTTTCATTCACAATTGATTCAAAGATCTGAGTGGTTTTTATAATGTTTATTTTGTTGTGTTGTGTGTTTGTAGACATTCAAGCGTAGGAACGGTGGGAGGAACAAGCACAACCGTGGACATGTGAAACCAATCAGATGCTCCAACTGTGGAAAGTGCTGTCCCAAGGTACTAATCTATCTCAATTGGGTTTTTGTAGTAATGTTGTAGAGAAGAAGAGTTTTGATTTTGATTGTTGTTGTATTGGATTAGGACAAGGCCATTAAGAGGTTCATTGTGAGGAACATTGTGGAGCAAGCTGCTATTAGAGATGTTCAAGAAGCTAGTGTCTACGATGGTATCACTATCCTCTCTTGCTTACATTATTATAATATAAAGTTTGGATTTTTATCATTTCGTTCTGAATTTATGGAGTGTGCAATTTGTAGGATACACACTACCAAAGCTGTATGCAAAGACGCAATACTGTGTCTCTTGTGCTATCCACTCTCATGTTGTTAGAGTCCGATCCCGCACCAACCGTAGGATCCGTACTCCTCCTCCACGTTTTACTAGACGCAAGGTATTCTCTCTCACTCAACTCAATGATCCTGTCTCTAATTGCTCCCTTTGCATTCATTTGTCTCAAGATAAGAAATGGTAGTGATGAAATTTGTCTCTGAATACTATTACATTTCTCTGTGAATTGTGAAGATAGTTATAGTTTGATAGCTGGTTAGTGGTTACTCTGACTTATAGAGTATAATTAAACCTAGAAGTAACCAAATTCTGGAGATTTGGGTTTTGATTATCGTAATTCCTGTTACTCTGTGAACTATATTGGTTGTTTCAAAATAATAGTCTTTATGTCTACAAGAAGTAGACTTTGAATGTAGATTAAAGCATGCCATCACTGTATTTCTGTTTTATGTTTTGTTCTTTGAATGATTCACTAACTGGATGGTTTTCAATATATGATGATCAGGAGGATGCTCCCAAGCCTGGACAACCAGGACAGGCCCCTCGTCCTGCTGGACCGGGAGCTGCCGCTGCACCTCGTGTCTGAAGTCTGCATATTTTAGTTTCATTTTTTGTTTTTCGGATTATATTTACCATGTGAATCTCAGAACTGTTTGTTTCGATTTTGTTATATTCAGACCTGTTTTCTTTTGCAAATGTTCATTAGTGAAGTGGGGATAATTCCACATCCTTCAAATCCAAAACATATTACAATGCCTGTGAATCCATTCTAAAGTGTGACCTTGTTCGAGTAAGAATAAGAATTTGAAGAGAAATTTTAAACTCTGGGAGGCCTTCAAGTGTGAAATACAAAATCTGTTAACAAAAGACGAAGTTGAATCCTGAGTTTGATGTGAACAATGGGCAACTAGACAACAGTGATTTTGAATCCATACATGTTCAGTGTAATAATGATGATTATGTATAGAGAAACGGACATTAAAAACTATCACTACATAATGTAATGTGCGTCCAGATTACAAATTATGGTGTGGTATAAGAGAACAAATTACTTACTGCTAAATGAATCTATAAAAGTGTAACTATTTTGAGAATACATGAAGCTTTTCTATCTAGTCTACTTCACTTCTCCAACTCCAAATTTTCACGCTGAGATGAGAGAAAGCCAAAAACTTGCTTTAGATTTCCTCTAGATGGTCGGGCATTCACAGCGTATTTGCATACAAATATTAGCATCCGCCGCATTTCTCCTTTTGTTATACTCTTCTCTTCGAAGGATTTTCCACCATCAAAATCACCTGCAAATGATTCGAATTTCACAGCATTATGAATACAAAACAAACAAATAGATCCAAGACACCAATATGGTGGTTTGTGGAAGTGAAAAACCAAAAAAGGTTCAAATTGCACTACCTTCTTCACTGAATAATGATATCAAGATGGCCAAACAAACACACACACTAATATCTTCTCCTATAATCGCAATAACAATATCGATTAGAGCAACATAAAAGGTATTATCCTACAAATGTTTGAACTGCAATGCGCAAAGAAAACAAAATACAAACTTACCATCTTGACAACAAACTAAAAGCTTCTTCCCCAAACTCATCTTTTGCTTAGCAAAATTAACCGCAGCAGGAAGGTTTCTTAATATGGAAAATCTATCATATTTTGAATCCTGAAACACATACACTTTGTAATGAATATTTGTTTCTAGCTAGGAGAATATTGTGTACCATGCAAGATTTTGGCTTTTCTTAAAAGCATACCTTCATAGGTAGATGCAAATACTCTTCGAGATCTGATATAGGAACCGAGATAGGATTCTGATCGCAGTTTAATATGCAGTCAATAGATGTCGCCTTACTAGCTGCATCAGCAACAAAATATAAGAAAATATGAGAGGCTGAAGCAATTAAGCTTATAAACAATGCAAAAAGAAAGAGCATATATGTACTTTTATCAGAAACTAGTATTTGCTCCATCTGATTTTAAGCAATGGAATCTCAATTTACAGAATCGGCAGTGTAAAAGAAAGTTAATAATCATTTAAAGTAATACTATCCATCCGGAAATAAACTCACCAACTTGTGATCCTCCTATAGCAAGATTCGTTGATGCCAGCCAAGAGATTAAGCTTTCTTTACCAACATTCATAATCCCAACTTCAGGTTTTGCTACACTAAGAGATGTGATATCATCGCTCTTAACGCGACTGATCACTCCATCATAAGATTTTGAGCCTTTGACAACAACCTGAGGAGCTTCCTGACCTCTCTGTGCTCGATACACTCTATCATTTTCCACAAGTTCTGCAACTTTCTTGTTACAGGACTCAGGTTCCGAGTCAATAATATCATCAACATGAGTCCAAAAAACATTCGGGGATAAACCTCTAGCCCAACTCTCTTCATCATCACCTGCTCCTGGAATATAATTCCAACTAAACTCTGAACTGGTTCTGTTCTGAATATCACTAGAAGCAGAAGCTGAGACAAGAATGAGAGGAGTGAAATCCCATGAATCACTCTCAGGCACTTCATTCAACCATATAACCGTTTTCTGCGAAACCCAAAGAGGACGTAAAGGTTTCTTCAAACATGAAGCTAGAGAAGCTATATCAGCTCCACTCTCATCTAATTTCCTTGTCCACTCCTCCAACTTAGCTTCAATAGATGCCTTCTCAGTATTTGAAACCCATAGTGGCATATGTAAACTACAATCCCATTTCTCTAACAGTTGCCTTATGCTATCAACATCATGACCATCACTAGTCAAAACCTATACAAAAAACAAAGAGAACATATACTGTAAATACAAGAATATTTCATCAAATAATGCAGACAATGGACCATTGTAACTCACTGCATCATCATCATTAGTGTTACATAGTTTCTTCAAGTAATTAAATATCGACCGGTTCAATACACATGACCACATAGGTATTGTTTTGGACATGCTATCCGGAAACCGCTTTCCTTTCCGAGTAGAATCAATAATGATACAACCTCCTTTTTCTCCTATTCATCCAAAACAAGTATCATCCTCTTCAAGTTCAAATCACAAGTACAACAATCAAAATATTCAGAAAGATATGTTTTTTGAATGTTCATAACAACAAATTGTAACATATACACGATCCTAGCTCATAACAAGTTCAAATATGATTTTTTTACCAGCTAAGAGAGCAAGATGGAGATTGAGTCTTGAAGTGTTGAAAGACAAGTTATTGGTATGACCATCAGTGGATTTGAAGTAGCAAGTGGCATCGAACGTAGACGAGTACCAGAGACCACAACGAAGATTCGCAACGAGAGGAAGTTTTGGCCATAGCTTCGAGATCTCGTCGACGAAGAGTGAGTCTTGGTAGATTGATCTAAGAGCATTGTAGAGACTGTTGTCTCGTCTCTTTATACTCCTCGCAGCTCTGTAAATACTATCTCTTGTCGTCATCCTCTGCTCTTGCTCCATTGATTGTTTTACACTGTAACAAAACTCTGTTTTGTTTTTTTAATTCTGTAAAAATTAATAGGGACGATTTTGTATCAAGAATATATAAGAAAATTGTAGATTTTTTAATTGGGTTTTGAGAGAGAAGATCACAAAATCAGAAGAAGAAAATTGTATAAGGAAAAGGAAAACGGCGCAGAGCCAAACGATGAAACAGAGGAAGAAGATGGGTTTACCAAACCATAATGGTTTGGTTTTACAATTTTAAGAGTCGGTTTATGAATACATTCCGGTTTGATTTTCTGGTTATATGTGATTAGCTTTGGTCTTTGAGTGAGCAATTTAAAGCAATACTGACAAATTTAAACGCTAATCACAATCCACAAAGCTAACCAATTTTAAAAGTCAGTTTTTTTTTATGATTTTGCACATCCACACTGATACTTAACTAATTAAAGTGAAAAATACAAATAAAAACTGACTCAGAATGTGCCTGAAACTTAGCACATTCATACACAACTATGAAAATTCACAACTAGGGAAACAGTTTTACTTGTGTAGCAAGCCAAGACATAAAAAGACCTAAAAGATAGCTATGACTATTTAAAACAGAAGTAAACAGCCTTCGTGACCAAATCTTCTGGTCTTGGAATCATCATCATCATCTCTGCTCCTTGTCTTGTACAATATTTTCCACATTGTTCCTTATGACACAAGGAGCAATATTTAATTTGTTGATACAATTCGTAGCTCGTCTAAAAGAGCAATATGAGCTTTAAAGGAAAGAAGGTCAAGGAAATCTTTATATTAAGTCTGGAAACTGTTGTTCAAAGTGTCCCAAAAAATTTAGATTCCAAAACAATGATTAGAAGGAGAAATTTATAATAAAATAGATCGACATTAGATGGTTACCATGATTAACAGACTAACCATGTAAGCATCAATTTGCATTTGACCATTAGGCCGAACCCGAGCCTTAAAATCTGCTCTGGGCCGAACAACAACTTTTATTGGGCCGGACTTCATTAATATTCGGATAAAAAATGGGCCTTATATGGGCCACCACCATCAATATATAGACCACTAATGAAAGAGAGGATCAAATAAGAAGATGAATTAGCTAGAAGTAGATGGGAAAAAAAAAAAAAAACCCATACATAAGAAGAGTCCTTACCTTAAATTGAAAAAGGTACATGGGAGAACTACAAAATAAAAAAATTTGCCTCGATATATGCTAACACGAACAAAGAAATAACAAAGCTAGGAAATCTATATATGATACCTCGATTAGATAGCCATACCTGGAAGAAAGAATATATATATAGGTTTTAGTCTAGAGTTCCCATGATAACTTTGGCCTTTGTAAAAATCAATATGGAATTGGGCTAATCAATTGCACCAAATTCTCTTCTCTTCTTCCCTTTTTTTTGAGATCTTAATTTAGAAAATTTTTACAAAGAATTATGTGAGTTCGTAGCTTCGAATGTTTGGAGTTTGGACTCACGTTTGCAGCCTCAAGGTTGGTTTTATGCGAGTGAAGCCCGACTATATTCTCAAGCCCATTATTAGCCCAGTGTCACTTAGGTTTATATATATATATACCTCAGCCGCAAGTAGTGAAGGAACAACGATATCCTAGTAGCAAAAATGAAGACAACGATATCCAATCTTCCAAAGGATTTGATAGAGGAGATTCTGGCTAGTGTTCCTTTGAAATCTATTCGAACAGTACGATCAACTTGTAAAGAGTGGGACACTTTGTCCAAAAGTAACAGATTTATGAAGATGCACACTGATAAAGCAGCAGCAAGGGAAGAAGAAGAGTCTCGGATTATGATCGTGTTGATGGATGACAATCTTCATTCATTGAGCATCGACTTTGATGATTATCCATCTACAGAGCCTAAAGCTACACTTACTCGTTCTAACAAACAAGTCAAGGTATCTAAAATCTTTCACTGCGAGGGTATATTGTTATGCATCTTGAAAAATTCTAGGTTTTTGGTTTGGAATCCTCTCTGCGGACAAAAAAGATGGATTAGACGTAGATATTCGCACAGCCTCCCGGACGGAAAGGATAGATTCAGTTATGCTCTCGGATACGAGGATAAAAAATCTGGTCGTAGCTTTAAGTTCTTGAGGTTTATAGACTATTTCTACAAGAAACCCGAAGAAGACCAATTCTTTTGTTATGAAATCTTCGATTTAGACTCTGGTTTGTGGACAACCCTTGATGTCGGCACTCCACATTGGTCTATAATGTTTACTAATCATGGTGTTTCTCTAAAAGGAAACACTTACTGGTGTGCTGGAGGAAGGAGCTCGAACAATCTCATCGATTACATAATATGTTTTGATTTTACAAGAGAGAGGTTTGGATCGCTTCTACCTCTGCCGTTCAGCGCTGGGGCTCTTGACTATGTGACTTTATCCTGTGTGAAAGAAGAGAAGCTCGCGGTTTTACTTCAGGACAAAGTAAATTCTTATGAGATTGGGATATGGATTAGCACTAAGATTGAGGCCACAAACGTGTCGTGGAGCAAGTTCTTGGCAATGGAAACGGTACATCCCATATATGGCGATTTCTTCATTGACGAAGAGAAGAAAGTTGCCATGGGTTTTAATCAAGACTTTCCTAGAACATTCAGCATCATTGGAGAGAATGGATACTCTATAAAACTGGATCTTGGAGGACCGGACAACAGAAACTGTCAGCCAAACGGGTGCACTTATGTTCCAAGTCTAGTGCAAATCAGAGAACCTGCACAATTCAAAAGGAAAAGAGAAGACAGTTCAGAAAAGCATCGATATTATCAAAGCATGTCAAGACTTGCCGCATTTGAGAAGCGTGAAACAGATAATATGGAAAGACTTGCAAGAGAACGAAAAGGGGGGCAAAGCCGAACCAAGCAAGGAGGAGGAGGGAGGCATCTATATTATCAAGACTTGTAATGAAAAGCCGGCGGACCAAAGCAAGGAACAATGAGTAGCGTAGTTGGTTTTCGTAGGCTCAATTTCAATTTGACCCTTTTTGTTTTTTATTTTTTATATTTTTATGATTTAGCATTGTGACCCGGGTGAGACCAGTGTTTTAAAAATATTTCTAGGCATCCGCTTAAGCATCTAGGTTGTCTAGAAAATTAGGGACTTAACCACATATACATTTTTTTTTTTTTATCTCATTAATTACATATATCCACATTTTACTTATTTCTTTGGTAAGAATATTAAAATACTCATATTTAAATATTAATTATTTATGAGGTTTTAAGGTTTAGGGTTGAGGGTTTAAAAATCCTAAAAAATCTTCACATCCCTCGTAAACACTAATCTCCTAAAATATAAACCCTAAATCCTAACAATTAAACCTTAATGGTTATTAAAAACTAAACCCTAAGTTTACAAGGGTTTAACCCTAAATCCTAAGTAAATCATAAACTCTATAATTTTACTAAACCCTAAATCTTAAAATCCTAAACCCTAACAAATATATCATTTATAATGAAAAATAGCTTTGGTAAATGAAGAGTATAATGATATTAAAATAAAAAAGAGTGGATATATGTGATTAAAAAAAAAAGATGTGGTTATATGTGGTTAGTGGGTATATAAAGTTGGATATATTTGTCATTCTCTCAGAAAATTAACGTATTATGATAATAAAATAATGTAAATGTTATTATATAAAAATCATTGATTTTGATATTTTATGCTATAAAATAACAATAATGAATGTAAACTTAATTCACTACAAGAAAACACGGTATTTGCGAGGGCACGATTCCTCGCAAAAACGTAGCAACCCCGAATGTGCGACGACTTTGCGTCGAATCGCTATCCGTCGCAAATCGCTCGTCGC